>CM060693.1:97911917-98036271 GCA_030686995.1 Artemisia argyi | reverse complement strand
TGACTTATAATTTTTCTTTTGATGGTGTTACTTAACGGAATTTCATTTTTAAGGACAGGTGCTTAATTATTATTTTGCTGGTATTAGTTAATGGGAGATTTTGAACAATTCTTATGTTTATCGAATATGAGAAGAAAAAGTTCGAAAGTGGTCTGCAAGAACAACGTATACTACCAAATGACTCAAATGCGATTATACCACAACATGAATATATAAAAATTCATTATTTAGAAAATTAGTTATGAGTCACACTATATACTCAAGCGCTAGAACATTACTAAAAAATATCAACAAACATAACCTTTTAATATGACCCTTGAACATCACCTTTTTTTTTATCCCATGGGTCAGTTTTCTGCAAGAATGCCTAAAATTTGCACAGTCCAGTTCAAGAATGTCGACATTATATTAGGTCTAAAATGCTTTACTTTGGGCATAAATGTTGATGAGCATGTAGCGACAAATGAGTAGTGAATTTCGTTCTTGGGCGGTTAGACTCTAAGGCCAAGTAAGAAACGATTATCAAGGCTGTTATAGACTATATAAACATATTATATGAACAAAATAGTCAAATATGTTGAATTGAAATCAACCTAATACCCTTGAAGCTACAACAAATTTTGCATATGTAGTGACCTGGATACATAAAAATTATTAGAATTGTGTGATTAACCAAATGCAATAGGCACAAAGGCATGATACAAAAGTATCAAATGGATGTCGATGTTAAAGGCAACGATACAAAACTGTGGACATACTCGTTAATCGGTGGTTCTTAAATTCGTACCTCAATGAGTAGAAGTCTAAGTCATGAACAGTGGTCGTGATCAAGTTTCTTAACAACGCCAATTTTACTCCCTTTTTGAAAAAAATGGACAAATAAAGGATTGGTAATTGGTCTCTGACTCCTCGTTTTAACATGGCAAAAGAGATGATTTTTAATAATGTACAATTTTAACACAAAATGTCAATATAAGCCTTAAAAGTACAAAAGATCAGTGAAATATAAGTTGTTTGGTATTCATTTACTTCATAAACTACCTGAAAAGAAGCTGTATAATGATATGCCCTTTCGTCTCTTTTGATCTCCACTGCCGTCATTACAATACTATTTTTCTTTGTGTTGCTCTTTCAAAGGAACCACTCGATCTTGCTTAGTGAGAAACAAAGTATCATGTCATTAGTGACAATCATGTGTCAGAAAATAGTTAGTTACACACCAGTAACGTAACGGGTCAAAACTGTTTGTTTTAATTCTAGTCAAAATGTGCAAACACTTCTTTATCAACTTTCAATTTTATACCTAAAAATGTGCTAATTAATTACAGTAACAAATGAGTTAGCTTTTCAAAATTTCAAAACCCCCTATCCGGGTTTTCCTTTTTTTATATAAAAGAGAAATAGGAACCAGGTATAGTTACTGGATTATGAGCCTTTAACCGCTGTAGGTCATCAGTAAGTGGCTCGTCTTTTAGGACTCTAAAAGAAGTTGGTATAAGATGTTGTTTTCCCTTATTTTTGACTTGTTTTAGGGGTATGTGATTGAGAAGGGCACACTCAGCATTTCAATGAAAAGAGAGTTTTCCATCGACCTTTACTTGCTTACGTGACGGATAGAGGTCGTCTGGTATTTAGTTTATTTTTATTAAGCATGGTATTTTTGTTATACAATAATATGAGTAACATTGTGGAGTTACATTTCTAACGAATGTTTTATCAATGGTTATGCTTAACAGAAGTAATAAAGAAACTAAGATAAAGATCAAAAGATACTTGACAGTGATGAATCCAGTGACTAAGAAGGTTAGTGAAACTTAGAGTTGGCAAAAGGGACGGGTCAATTAATTGGCTCAAAATGGTTTAGGCAACATCAAACAATTTGGCATGTTAAAACGGTTTGGGGTTGGTTGATATGAAACATTCCTTTTCCAAAAAAAAAAATAAAAAATAAAAAATAAATAAAAAATAAAAAAAAAAATACTGAAAGATACTTGACAATCATGGATTCAATGACTAATGTAGGTTAGCGAAACTTAGAGTTGGCGAGACGGACAGGTTAATTAACGGGTCAAAACGGTTAGCATTTGTTGTTGCGTTTAGTCACACTTAATCTATATAAAACCTATTATTATTAGAGAATAAGATATAGCTAATATTCTAATGCTTATTTTGTTTATATCACTTCTTACAGACAATACCATTTGATTTTGTTAAAGCCCATGAAATGTGGAAATAGCACAATGCGCTCATCCGCCATGAAGGTCGACATTATCTTCTTCGATAAGCTCCCAATTATTTTCATAAAATTCTAAGAATATTTTTCAAAACCAACTACGTCTTTTTTTCGAGAATTCCAAGATCTTTCATAGCACGAAAGGCCTTCACAACTCTTGGATTAGGAGCCATTACTAATTCCTCACATTTTCCTACAAACTTAGACTACCCTCCTCCCATTTGAAAAGAAAAACAATAAATAAGATATAGGCAATGTATATACATTTTCTAAGAAACAACAAAACTGATTTTGCATAGATTAATTAATAAGCTCGTAACATGTTACCACCTTATGATCTTCAAATTCCAATACATTAATTAAGTCGCAAAAAACAGCTTGCAATACATTTACAATGGATTCAATTCTGTGAAGGTCATCCGACTTTACATGTTTCCTGGTAAAATAAACACAACATATTTAATATTTATACACTGATTGTGAGGACAATAGAAAAGTAGTAATACCTAATCCGCTTACCATTGGAAAAGTCAAATCGTATACACCATCTTTCATCTCAAATCCAGAATCATGTATCTTGAGCATTCTTCAGGCAAAAGGCATAGTTAAAAAATTACCACCAGATGCTAATACAAAGTGGTATTAAGCAACGAACCACGTATCTTGAATCCAGAATCATGTATCTATTTGTTAAATTTAGGATTATGAATTCGAGCTAAGCTTACAGTTCATGGTTTTTATTTGTAGGGTTAATCTTTTCAATCTTTTATAAATAGTATTAATGTGTCAAATAGATAGTGACATTAATCATTTAGAAAACTATTTATATCAAAATCATATAGCTTTAAAACTTTAGTTCTAAAGTCTCGCAATCTAGAGGTCACGATTTGCATCCGTATGTCTATTCTAGAGCATGCAACAATTTCAGAACACAAACAATTAAGCTCACAACCCACAACTCCATCCTAATTTCTAGAATATATTATTACCTCTTTAACCTGGTCATAAACCATCGCGAAATCTGACGGAGGCCAACTCAACTTTTGCTACATATACATCGGCAAATTTATTCTATTTGGCAAACCGAGTAACAACTAAACTCGCAAAAGAGCATTGTTCATTTTTATTCTATTTGGCATACCACATCCTGTTGGTGCTCATTATTTCGAGTCGGATAATTATAAGTGGTCCGATTTAAAAGTGTGTTCTAACACGTTAGTTATTCAGACATATTCTCATATAACATTTTCTAAAAAACTTTTTAAACATACGATTGGTATTTAAAGTTGTGTTCTTTATAATCATCAAATGAGCTATTAAAGAATTACAGGTAAATCAAGAAGCAATACTAATTTCACAAACACATATTCCGACATTGTGGTGTCAAATTAACCATATAACATTAAAGATTACACTACATTTTTTTTCTGTTTTTTACCCAATGCTTATGGATTCCTTACTAAAAACTGCTAATAAGCAGAAAAGCACTTCAAGAATAAGCAATCCAAACACCCTAATAATTGGTTCTTTCTCTTATTAAAGTCATATATCGTAACTATTAGTAGGCCGCTAAGATGAAAACACGAAATTGTTACCTCAACTCTCTTCATTTCCATCTCAAGTGTTACACACACATCAGCAGATAATCAGTACGTATTAAAACACTTATACCTGTGCTTGCGCAGTCTCGATACAACGTTTATCAAGCAGAGTAAATGGATGTTCTGGCAGGTTGGGCTTAAGCACATCCAAGAGGAAAGTCGTCGCCTCTGTTATTAGGTTCCTCTGAAAGATTGAATGGGAAAAAAATACTTAAAAATGCTCACACTAAAAATACCTATTCACCCTTTCTTTTAACCTTACTTTGAGGGACTACTACAAAAGACCTCTCAGTATTTCTCGGAAATGTCACATATCAGGATCAGAAGCTCTACAACACTCAAAATAAAAATTTTATTATCTTAAACAGCTACAAACAATATAAGCATATCCAACACTATCATGAGTATCCCTGATATGTAATGAATGAACGATTAAACGTTCTAAATGATCCACATATCTAATCCTCATCATAATATTGCAGGTGAACACAGAGGCGTAATAAAAATATAATATTACCTTAACAGCAATACCAAATTTAGCACAATCAATCGCAAGGCGGGTAAATCAATCAATTGTATTCTTTGTCCGTGTTAGTGCAGCAAAACTGGCCTATAATGATGTGAGAGAATATAATACTCCAGTTGCCTGTTGGGTTTGGTTTCTCATTCACAGCACGACTACTTCTGTTTTCAGGACCAGGAACAACAGTCTTTAACTCTGCCATGTTTGTCTGGGATGAAAAATTATCAACTTCCATGTTTTCTTCTGTATTTTCCAGTCTAAGAAAAATACTATGATGCTAATATTGCAGCTAGAATAGCAAAAACATACAGTAGCAAATGGAAAAACACAACACTATTTAAAGGCGACGCTGATATATGTCGATTCAGGTTGTTTAACCTCTGATGGGTCAAGATGGGGATCAACAAAAAGATGTACACCAGCGTATATTTTTCTTTGAATGAATTTCCTTGACACAACCAATATCATTTGTTTTCCCCATGCACAATATCCCCTTAAATTTAAAAAAAAAAAAAAAAAAAAAAAAAAAAAAAGTTACATGTACTATGTGAAGTATGTTGATTGTTAAAAAAAATATCCTTTTATTTCCATGTGCACCTTTTATGTTTAGAATTCTATACAATCATGATACCGGCATATATACTAATATAAAGGATATGAACAACATAACCTGCAGATGGTTTGCAAAATAAGAAATAACACTTGAGGATTGTTTCACGATAATGTCCTTTTGGGGAATTGTTTACAAACATGGTCTGATCATGTAATGTGAATGTGTTTAATCTCGTCATAATCATTTTCAGTGGCTCTTCTTTTTAGAGGTCGATCATTTTGTTGCAATACCAAGCCCGTCTTAGCAAATTGCATTTCCCTTCTGCGCTTCTCACGGGCAGTTTCAACCTATGAATATTTAGATGTTACAAATTAACACATTTCCAAAAGTGCAGCTCTTTAAAGCGTTAGACAAAACACTAACCTGGCCTAAATTGCTAAATTGCTGGACGACCACAATAGTGAATAAGCATCGTCCTGGAGTTTGTACTTCCTGTTAAATTTATAAAAAAGGTAAGAATAATTACAACTTTCACAAGGTTCATGTATATGAAATAATTTCACATTATCACTTACTCTAGTGTCTCGAGGCTTTTGGTCAAAAGAGCTGATTTTCCTTGTCCTCCTTCGTATGATAAAAAATCAGTCACATGTAAACCAAATGGAGTATATCAAGCATGACACATATAGACTGATACACAAACCTCAAGCTTCTTGAGTTTTTTGATCTTATTCTTGACCAGATGATTTAGAATATCTAACACATAACATAAGGATCCCATAATCTAAAGCTTACTCAACAGGTAACTCATCTAGGTTTAAGCAATAACTATTAAAAGGATACTTGGGTCCACAACTTCAGTAAAATTATCTGAGTTCGGGAACAAAATATACTATTTTCCCTAAAACAACTATACCACAAATGCATAAGCTTCTTGCACTACATGCACTAATAATGTGCCCATTTTGACCCGTAACCCAGCCCACCTATTTTATCATCTCTACTCGATATTCCCAAACCTCAAAAAAAAAAAAAAAAAAAAAAAAAAAAAAAAAAACTCAAAGAAAACATGAAAAAGAGCAGTAAGTCTAGAAGGTTACATCTCTTGGATATTATGAATGATTTCAACAACAATCTCATAACTGAGTTGTTCCCACAGGCCATCTGAAGCAAAAATTAAGAAAATGTCTGCAACCTGAACATTTAATTATAGTTCAAACCAACTGTCTTTTCAAAAAGACAATCTTGCCAAAATATCATAATAAAACTAATAAAACTTCTTCCGTGTACTTCTATAATAATGGAAAATTAAAGAAGAGAAGGTTTACCTTAGCAACTGGCGCCATCTCAGCAGCAATGTTAATGACATGCAATCATGGACTACAATGAACAGTAGGCATTCGTTTATACAGAAGTGTTCAGATAAACAGTTAGAAGGGATGTGTCCGGGTTAGGGATGGGATCCTCAACATAGGTATCACTTTAATACATTACCTCCTCAGTCATAGCCAGAAACATTCGTTGCAGATAGTGTGCTTCCACATCGTGTACCGCAGAGATATCATTCTTACACTTCAGATTTTCCAAGTTTCAATACCTAAGAATTGGAAAATATTAAGTATGACAAATGTGATATGCAGTGATTAGGAGTTATCATTTTTTTATTTTTTTTTAATTTTTTTTAATTTTTAGAACGGCTGATCATAATTTATTCTTAGCATTCTTAGGCAAATGTCTTAGAGCCACTTTTCACAATATTAGCCCATGTCACGTCTTGTACATGTGCTAATAAACTATACAAACTCAAAAGCAAATGTTAGTCAAGAACATCAAAACCTGCACAAAAACACATTAACATATGCATACACAATAACATAGTTTCATCATTAGGGTAAAAAATTCTTGAAACAATAACTTTTTTACATCTTCGATTTGAGATGAAAGAGACTACTGTTTCATATGAGAGTGAGGAATGAAAGTTTTTAGGTTACAGAATGATATTAGGGTTAGGTTTTCTTGTGTAAAAATATCCGTATGTTTTTTCTAATAAACCGACTAAATTTTATCCAACTAAATTGTAGGGTTATTTAATTACATGCCTTTATCAATAATAAGCTGCAAGATAAATCCCAAAAATTGTGTTGGTACAGTGGTAAAGATGTATGGCAGTTTTACAACCCATGTTCGAATCCTGCTAGCTACATTTTTTTGGGATATAAATTCCGAAATTTATTATTTATTTAATGATGACATAGAAAAAAATTTTAAAAAATTGCTTACATGGAGACAATGTGATGACATGTCAGATAATGAATTACATGGCAATGAGGTGGCGTTTACGTGGCATTATCTACGTGTAACGCCTCCTGTTATATATAATATAGAGATATATATAGTGGAGCGTTCAAATGAGAAATCAAATTTATGTGAGAACGCGAGAAGAGATCTAGACAGTAGGATCAAGTTAATCTGATTTTGGGCAGAATGGCATTTTTGTAAATATTGGACGAAATTTTTAGGGATCTAAGTGTATTATCCTCATTTGCTTCCACACCCCTAAATTTTATCCCGTTTTTCTCTCTCTACGTATATATAGATACGTATATATATATACGTATATATATATATATATATATATATATATATATATATATATATATATATATATATATATATATATATATATATATATATGATAGAGCTGAAAATGTGTAAAAGTTAAGAAACAAACCTTATAAAATATAAGAAGTTACAATAAAGCCCCTTGAGTTGGGAAAGAAAAATAGAGGGGAAGGGGAAGCGGAGATTTGAACAGTTTTCCAACTTTTCTACCAAAGTAAACTTTTTTCATGATCCCACCTCTATATATATATATATATATATATATATATACGTATATATATATACGTATATATATATATATATATATATATATATATATATATATATATATACGTATCTGCCAAAAACCTGATTTCATATCAAATTTTGAAAATATTTTTGAATCATATAATCTTTTTAATAAATCTCTTTTATCTGGAATAGGATATCTAATCCATTGTAATACTTTATTTAATGGTTTATAATTTATAACTAATCTCGGTACTCCTCTTTCTGTCACACTCCCAAAATAGGGTCCAGCGGAAGCATACATGTAGCTAGGGTGTAAATCAATCGGTATCACAACACAAGTACAAAAATGGTTTTCACTTTAATTATTTAGAATAAAATCGTTTAATCAAAAATGTTGAATTTATATTATTAAAAGTAGTGCGGAAGTAGGCCCTTAAAATAGTTAAAAACGGTCCCCAAATGAATAATCAGAGTCTTCTATGACCATGCCATGCCCTGCCAAAACCTCCAGTAGCGTGTCATACGATTAAAACCTGAAAATACATGCTAAAGTGTCAACACGAGGTTGGTGAGTTCATAGAGTTTGTTTAACAAATAAAGTCTATAGAAAATGATCACACAGCAAAGGCGTCGTAAATCCACTCAGTTCCAAGTCCCGCCATAAGAGACTTGTAACCTGTGTGTTTACGACCCACTACTAACATATATAGTATGAGTAAAACATGTATAATTTCATCACAACAGTTAAGCAATTAGTCGTGAGTCTACACTTCATCTCTGAAGACCTCACATTTATTGTATGTCTCAATGGTCATCCAACAACTTAATTTGGAGCCACTGGAAGTTTCACAATCATGTATGTATGATTACTGGGTGCCATTTCCCAAAGTATAAAAGATTACTGGGTGCCATTTCCCAAAGTATAAAAGTTTAAACGTTTCAAGTATCAAGTAAGTATTTGTGCATGTATCAATCATGTATGTATGAAACCAAGTATAACGCAATCAAGTACAAGTGTTATTAAGTATAAATTTAATCAAGTATAAATGTTTTCAGTATTTGTACAAGTAAACAAGTAGTTGAGCATGTATCTCCCCCAAAGAGTTAAAACAAGTATAAAAAGAGTAAAAGCGGGGCTATGACTCACCTGATGCGATAGCTACGATGATAAAGTGGATACACAGAAATGAGGTTCGATCTCTAACCGCAACCTAATGTGAATGATGAACGATCTAATTTAGATCATGAAATGATGTTGAAAATGTCCATGCACATGTTTCCTATACACTCCTAACTTTGAAAATACTTGTTGATATCAAATAATACATTTTTCCAAAACTTGGGAAAATAAGACAACTAGAAAATAAAACTAGTCGAAATGTATATATATCGTGTATATATATATATATATATATATATATATATATATATATATATATATATATATATATATATATATATATATATATATATGTATATATATGTTAGTGTTGAAATCCTCGATTTGAAATCCTTGAAATAACGTCTTGTAGTAATAAAAATATGCTTGTATTCACTAATACTTCATTTGTTATGAATTTGGATACCTGGTTATTATTTTTAGAAATCTAGAGTTACTACGTAGTAGTGGTATTATTATTTTCAAAAGCTGTCAAAATAATATATGTTTTGCCGATATTGAAACGTGAATATCTTTGTCGTTATAAGTCCGTTTTACTCGTTCTTTATATCCATGGTTACGTCTTAGTATGTAGTAATATATTTTTGAAAGCTCGGCCTCTCTAGGTTAGGTTTAAAGCCTCGACTTGTCCGATGAAAAACGTCCAACAGCATGCAATTTTCCGGAAAATAGTTTTCGTCGTTAAACTTGAAAAATTCATAACTCCTTCGTTATAAACCCGTTTTAGTCCGTTCTTTCGCCAAAGGCTTCGTTTTTGAAAGTATTTTCTAAAAAATTTGCCAAAGTTTACTTTGTATTTCCTGATTTTTTTGGGTTGGGCAATTTGGGATAGTATGCATATATACTTGTTACAAATCCATTTTCAAGGTTCAAAACTAGTATCTAACATCACCAAAATCTCTTGTAACCACCACAAAGCTATACTAATCCTACCATACACCTTCTTAGGGTGCCATGGGTTCCTAATCACCACTAATCAAGTTAATTTAACAAGGGAATACCTAAAACAAATTCTAGGGTTTGTATGTTCAAAAAGTTAACAAAAATAATGTTGTATAGCTAGTATGTGCATGAAATAAAACATGAAAACCATATGATACTAGTAAATACTTGATGAAATCATGAAAATAATTTGATAACTTACTTTGAAATATAAGGTGATTAGATGATGAGAAATATTGTGTTTCTTGAGTTTGTATTGCAAAACTCTTAATTAGAATGATGAAATGAATAACTTTTATGCTTTGATCTTGTAAAAATTGATGGATCTTGATGGATTTAGTGCTTGGGTCGTGGCCTAGGAGGAGAGAAAGGAAGAAAACATCACTTTATGATTCTTGAAAACAATATGAATGTGTTAAAGGTGTTTTTGTATGAAATATCTAATTTAATGGCATTATGGTAAATAAGTGGTGAAGTTCAAGTAACATGGGGAGGGGGCTGCACATGTATGGATGAGTATGTAGGAAGCTTGGTGTTATCTGGTTCACAGAGTCGGTTTTGGTTCCGTTAATCGTAAACCGTAAAGTTTTAAATCGCGAAACGTAAATCCGGGTTTCGTAAAAATATGAAACTTGAAAGAATGACTAAACTTGTCAAAATACTCCATAATAAAATATAAAATGAATGGTAAGTTCCATCGGGTTGCTTAAACGTTGTTAAAACTGGAAACGCGGGTTTAAAAACGCATAATTCGCGTAAAACGCTGAACTGGAAAACGTAAAATTCCAAAACTTTTAGAATTGTCGTAAAATGAGAGAAAATCATATTTTTATTGTTTATAGTGTTTTGTGGACCTATCGGGATGCCGGACGGACGTTTAAACCTGAAAGTAAATCTCGGACACGGCTTCGTGATTTTTGCAGAAATGATCCGACGAGCGTCAAACTCTCGGATTATCGTTAAAATAGTTCAACGTACGAGAATATGAAATAAAAGTTTCTGAGATGAATAGTGTAAGTGAAGAGTAAAAGTGAATAGTAAAAATGAATAGTAATCTGAAAATGCGAATTGTTACAGTCTCTACCCCTTTAGGGAACTTCGTCCCGAAGTTCAGTTAATGTTAATCAGTTAAGTGTGTGTTTAAGAAAATGTGTCAAAGCTTATGTATGTGGGTTTCCTATCCAACTAGGTACGTTCTCGTGGTCAGACTTGATGAGGCAAACCTTCCCAATCCCGAGCATAGTCCTCAAAAGACCTCCTTTAGGTTATTCCTTTAGGTAACCGATTTTCACTTAATCCCACAAATCATCAAACAAGAACTGTCATGAGATTAGGCTAAATCGGTTTGAGTGATGACTTTAACTTTTAGCTTGATTTTCGCAACTCATCAAACAAGAACTGTCACTAGAACCAAGCTAAAAATCAAGGTCTGGATTCAACATCCTTGAAAAAGGTCTTTTGAAAGATTGGCTCGACCTTGGAATTGCTTACACACAATCCAGACAAAATATCATTATAACTATTCTCAGTACTGGAAAATTCATTTCTGAGTCGGATATAGGTGGTCAGCCTATGTCCTACTATCTCGGGTTGAATATAAATGACCAGCCTATATTCCATCGAGGTTCTATGAATTTTGAAATACTCAGCTCAGTTATACTAATACTATGTCCTTCACAAATACCAAGACATTTAGAAAGACTAAGGCAGGTGACCAAACTCGAGGTCAATTGATGAAATTATGCAAGGAAAAACATAACATGGTGACATATATGATACGTGGTCATGCTTATATGAAAGACAATTATAGTAATCAACTAGAATAAGTGAATATAATATACCAGATAATGAGATACAAATCTCTTCACATATGTCAGCAACAAACCACAAGTGAGGCATCATCTTGGCAGGCAGGCATGTGACGGTCATAAGGTTAAGTTTCTTGAAAGTAGCTATAGTCTAGGTTTTAAAAACACTTAGTTCGCTATAGCCAAAGCTCTGATACCAATCTGTCACACCCCCAAAATAGGGTCCAGCGGAAGCATACATGTAGCTGGGGTGTAACTCAATCGGTATCACAACACAAGTACAAAAATGGTTTTCACTTTAATTATTTAGAATAAAATCGTTTAATAAAAAATGTTGAATTTATATCATTAAAAGTAGTGCGGAAGTAGGCCTTTAAAATAGTTAAAAACGGTCCCCAAATGAATAATCAGAGTCTTCTATGACCATGCCATGCCCTGCCCTGCCAAAACCTCCAGTAGCGTGCCATATGATAAAAACCTGAAAATACATGCTAAAGTGTCAACACGAGGTTGGTGAGTTCATAGAGTTTGTTTAACAAATAAAGTCTATAGAAAATGATCACACAACAAAGACATCGTAAATCCACTCAGTTCCAAGTCCCGCCATAAGAGACTTGTAACCTGTGTATTTACGACCCACTGCTAACATATATAGTATGAGTAAAACATGTATAATTTCATCACAACAGTTAAGCAATTAGTCGTGAGTCTACACTTCATCTCCGAAGACCTCACGTTATTGTATGTCTTAATGGTCATCCAACAACTTAATTTGGAGCCACTGGAAGTTTCACAATCATGTATGTATGATTACTGGGTGTCATTTCCCAAAGTATAAAAGATTACTGGGTGTCATTTCCCAAAGTATAAAAGTTTAAACGTTTCAAGTATCAAGTAAGTATTTGTGCATGTATCAATCATGTATGTATGAAACCAAGTATAATGCAATCAAGTATAAGAGTTATCAAGTATAAATGTAATCAAGTATAAATGTTATCAAGTATAAATGTTTTCAGTATTTGTACAAGTAAACAAGTAGTTGAGCATGTATCTCCCCCAAAGAGTTAAAACAAGTATAAAAAGAGTAAAAGCGGGGCTATGACTCACCTGATGCGATAGCTACGATGATAAAGTGGATACACAGAAATGAGGTTCGATCTCTAACCGCAACCTAATGTGAATGATGAACGATCTAATTTAGATCATGAAATGATGTTGAAAATGTCCATGCACATGTTTCCTATACCACTCTTAACTTGAAAAATACTTGTTGATATCAAATAATACATTTTTCCAAAACTTGGGAAAATAAGGCAACTAGAAAATAAAACTAGTCGAAATGTATATATATCGTATATATATATGTTAGTGTTGAAATCCTCGATTTGAAATCCTTGAAATAACGTCTTGTAGTAATAAAAATATGCTTGTATTCACTAATACTTCATTAGTTATGAATTTGGATACCTGGTTATTATTTTTAGAAATCTAGAGTTACTAAGTAGTAGTGGTATTATTATTTTCAAAAGCTGTCATAATAATATATGTTTTGCCGATATTGAAACGTGAATATCTTTGTCGTTATAAGTCCGTTTTACTCGTTCTTTATATCCATGGTTACGTCTTGGTATGTAGTAATATATTTTTGAAAGCTCGGCCTCTCTAGGTTAGGTTTAAAGCCTCGACTTGTTTGACCAAAAACGTCCAACAGCATGCAATTTTCCGGAAAATAGTTTTCGTCGTTAAACTTGAAAAATTCATAACTCCTTCGTTATAAACCCGTTTTAGTCCGTTCTTTCGCCAAAGGTTTCGTTTTTTAAAGTATTTTCTAAAAATTTTGCCAAAGTTTACTTTGTATTTCCTGATTTTTTTGGGTTGGGCAATTTGGGACAGTATGCATATATACTTGTTACAAATCAATTTTCAAGGTTCAAAACTAGTTTCTAACATCACCAAAATCTCTTGTAACCACCACAAAGCTATACTAATCCTACCATACACCTTCTTAGGGTGTCATGGGTTCCTAATCACCACTAATCAAGTTAATTTAACAAGGGAATACCTAAAACAAATTCTATGGTTTGTATGTTCAAAAAGTTAACAAAAATAATGTGGTATAACTAGTATGTGCATGAAATAAAGCATGAAAACCATATGATAGTAGTAAATACTTGATGAAATCATGAAAATAATTTGATAACTTACTTTGAAATATAAGGTGATTAGATGATGAGAAATCTTGTGTTTCTTGAGTTTGTATTGCAAAACTCTTAATTAGAATGATGAAATGAACAACTTTTATGCTTTGATCTTGTAAAAATTGATGGATCTTGATGGATTTAGTGCTTGGGTCGTAGCCTAGGAGGAGAGAAAGGAAGAAAACCTCACTTTATGATTCTTGAAAACAATATGAATGTGTTAAAGGTGTTTTTGTATGAAATATCTAATTTAATGGTATTATGGTAAATAAGTGATGAAGTTCAAGTAACATGGGGAGGGGGCTGCACATGTATGGATGAGTATGTAGGAAGCTTGGTGTTATCTGGTTCACGGAGTCGGTTTTGGTTCCGTTAATCGCAAACCGTAAAGTTTTAAATCGCGAAACGTAAATCCGGGTATCGTAAAAATATGAAACTTGAAAGAATGACTAAACTTGTCAAAATACTCCATAATGAAATAAAAATGAATGGTAAGTTCCATCGGGTTGCTTAAACGTTGTTAAAACAGGAAACGCGGATTTAAAAACGCATAATTCGCGTAAAACACTGAACTGGAAAACGTAAAATTCCAAAACTTTTAGAATTGTCGTAAAATGAGAGAAAATCATATTTTTATTGTTTATAGTGTTTTGTGGACATATCGGGATGCAGGAAAGACGTTTAAACCTGAAAGTAAATCTCGGACACGGCTTCGTGATTTTTGCAGAAATGATCCGACGAGCGTCAAACTCTCGGATTTTCGTTAAAATAGTTCAACTTACGAGAATATAAAATAAAAATTTCTGAGATGAATAGTGAAAGTCAATAGTAAAAATGAATAGTAATCCGAAAATGCGAATTATTACACTTTCGATTTCAGCACTATTCATGACATAAAAAGCTGAACAAGACCAAGGAGACTTTGAATGTCTTATTAGTTTTTTATCTAATAATTCTTGTATTTCTTTTTCACAATGTTCTACTAATTCCTGAGAAATATGTATAGATTTTGATTTAGTGGGAATATCTTTTTCATTGAATTCTTTTATATAAGGTAACTTAACAATATGTTGTTTTCTTTTTCAGAAAGCATTTGGGGTAGTAGCACAAACATTCTTTTTGAATTTATCTTCTATTTGTTTTATTCTGTTTTGTATAATAGTTGTTTGTAATTGATTATTAATTCTTTTATCATTTATTTCATTTATCAAATATTTTATATGTTTCTTTTTATTGTTAATAATATTTATTTCTTTTGTTATCATTGGCATAGCAAATTCGAATAGTATCTTTTTTCCTAAAACTTTTAGGGTTAAACCTTTTTCATTAACTTTAAACGGGTATAATTGTGTTATAAATGGTTGTCCTAAAATAAGTTGAGAACTCATATTTTTAACTAATATTAAGTTTATTTTATAACAATAATTATCATTACAAACATGAACATTTGATTATTTATATCATATCTTTAATTTATCTCAAGTAACTCCAGATAATCTTTGTGATGATTTTTCATAGTATTTTAATGGTACTAATCCTTCTTGGATACAATTTAAATCAGCTCCTGAATCGACTAAAGCGATTAATGATAATTTATAATTACTATTTATTACAATATTTACTTTGATATTCCATCTTTGAGTGCTAATACTTTGTATATTATTTATAACTAAGTTATTAGATGTTCCTGTTTCTTTATTATTTTTAATTTGTAACTTAGTATCACTCATAATTTTCTTTATAATATTCAACTTCAGATCTAGTAGGTTGATCACTAAAATCATCACTTATATTATCATCTTCATATAAAGGTTTAGGAATTGATGTACTAAAGTCTACTCCTTTAAACTTCATAGACTGTGTTCTTAGATTTGAAATACTATTTGATGTAGATGGGATATGTAGTGAGTGTCTAGCTGAGCTTATATTATCATTTCTGAAGATTATATCTATATTACCATTAGAATGATCTATAATATTACTTGACTATTAATTTCTAGGGGCTTAGGGTCTGTAATTTCTTTAAAATTCCATGTTTGATTTCTAATAATTTCATCCCATTTAATTCTTTTAGGAACAATTACATTGGAATTTGGAAAATTAGATTCTATAAGTAAAGTTTCATTAATTGATTTTTCTTTGTTATATTTTAGTTCTATAGTGGTAGTCATAGTTTTATAATATACTCTATATATTAAAACTAGTGGATCAGACCCTTCTTTTATCTCAATTTCTTTTAATTGTAAATTTAATGTTAAAACGTCTAATATATTTTTATCAATATATATATATATATATATATATATATATATATATATATATATATATATATATATATATATATATATATATATACTAGCAAGGAACCCGCGCGATGCGTCGGCGAATACCCTGTGACTATATTTTATGACAATGTGATGTTATGCGGCCATTTTTTTATTAAACAATTCATTTACAAATAACAATAATTTTAGTTAAGCCACTGGTATAATTCCATCTCATATTATTTAGTGAGTACCCACGCTTAACGGAAGCGGTGTCTATTTTTAGCAATATTACAACGACAAATGATTTTCTTTTGAACATTTTATTTGTAGTGCTTGGGTATCCTTTTCGATGAATTGTTCTTTTTATGGCATGTTCTTTTAATGACTTAGACCGAGACCGGACCGAATATGGTCGGTCCGGTTTGGTCCGTTCCGGTCTCGGTTCAAATAGGCTAAATGTTCGGTTTTTAAGCCGGACCGGACCGGACCAAGACCGAAATCATGAAAAACCTTAGACCGGGACCGGACCGAATCGGTCCGGTCTCAGTCCGGTCTGATTCGGTCGGCCGGTCCATCCGCTCCGTTTGCTCACCCTTATTACTAATACAGTGGTTTCATAATCACATTTCTTTGATGCGTTTTAGAAATTGAAGCATTTTCATTATTATAAAGGGTTATTTCTCCATATAGGTAATGAACTTTGAAAAATTTCTTATGTTAGGTAATTGACTCTCGAAAATACTAAATTAGGTAACAAAACTTTGTGTAACCTGCAAAGTTAGGTAATATGACCTTTGACTATGTTTGACTGTTAGCAAAGAGGGTACTTTTGTCTTTTTGTTATATTATATAAGAGTTAGGAGGGTATTTTTGTCTTTTCGTTATATTATATTTAAAAAAAAAAAAAAAAAAGAATTAGCCACCACCACCACTCCATATTCCGGCAAGAAACGCATATTCCGGCCAACACCATACTTGGATTACTCGTTAATGTGAACTACTAATAACTTTTAAGATGGTAAACTACTGTCCGTTAAATTCAATTACTCAACCCCTCTAGCCACAATATTTCCTAGAGCATAGAATCTACTTTTTCTAAAAGATACAAGACTGTTTTTGGATAAAAGCGCTAACCAATCATGATTTTATAATTCCCCATCTGCTCCATTGCTATTCAAATGCTCCACACCAAATTCTCCACTTACTCTTTTTCACCATCAATTTCCATATCCTCATCAGTTTCATTAAAATTCCCACTTATCGATCTTTAATACCAAAAACTATTTGCAAAATCTAAACCCATAAATCTATACATTAAACGCATTTACAAATAATAATTTAATACCAAAAACCAAAAAAGATATGAAAATCTAAAACCATCATGATATCTTAAGTTTCAATGGTGGCTCGAGATATGAAGGGTTTCAGATTTGAATGGTGATGTTGACACTTTCAATAATTTAGAAAGTTAAAAAAAAAAAAAAAAAAAAAAAAAAAAAAAAAAAAAAAGTTAACCGGGTCAACTGGTTACCGGTTGCAACATTGGGTATAATTACCTAACTTTGATGGTTTTAGAAAGTTTTGTTACATAACTTAATATTTTTGAGAGTTCGTTATATAACATAGAAAATTTTCCTACGTTCCTTACCTATATGTGTAAATAACCTTATTATAAAATTGAAAGTTGGCCATAGTCTCCAAAGTCCAAATGGCGGTAGAGGCACATTGTACTGTGTTATCAGATAAAACCACAGCTTGATAGGGACATCTCTACTTTTGACTAATTTCAAATTCAAATAAAATTAAAATCACCTAGATTATTTTATAACTTTGGATTCTCTTGATATTCAAAGATTTATAACAAATATTGTTCACCAATTGTATTAGCAAAAACGAAAGATACCATTACCACTTAGTGAACAATCTATCTCGACGCAAATAATATCATATCAATATCATCTCAAACATTTACACTTTTTTGCGAAAACACGAAAGCCTTTTCCCTGGTAGGAAAAACAAAAATTTATCAACCATATTTATATGTTTTACTTGTTTATTTTTCGTTTTACTTGTTTATTTTTCGTGCTTAAAAAATGTGTACTTCTTTTACCTTTAATTTGAATTCACACTTTAATTTGAACTTACCTCCTCACGTTTGTCATGAATTGATGTTCCCCAGGATTCACACTTTAATTTGAACTTGTCTCTTTACCTTTTGTCATGAACTTTTTTTGAACTTTTTTGTCATGAATTGACGTGTTCTTAAAAATACTCTAAAAAGTGATTATATAAAACTACAAACTAAATGGTTGTCGTCCTAGAAAACAATGAGACACTCCTATTTTTTTCAAATAAACGTTAAGTGGTCAACAATTTTGTTGATCCCAGTTGAGCAAACAATCTTATATAGAAGTTGACTTAATATAAACATTTAAGCTTGAATACAGAATGTAAAAGCTTAACTTAAGAAGAACAATTCACTATCAACACTTCAATATTATTAATACGAGCACTCGACAATGCTAGGGTTTTACAACCTTGAAGTGTAAACGAAAACTAAACAATACGTACTTAATCTAACCCTAGGATCCTCCTTTTATAGGCCAAGGAGTCCTACTAGGTTTACAATAACTTTCTATGCAAGATAAGAATATTCTAGACGTATAAGATATATACACAATCTATTCTATTATTATCTTCTACGAATACATGCTTATCACATTAGCAGTAGTTTCCTTCAGCAGCATTTTCCCTTAGCAACACTTTGTCATCAGTAGCAGAGTCATTTTCATTAGTAGCAGTTTCATCACAGCAGTAGTTTCACTCAGCAGCAGAATCCAAAACCCAACAATCCTCCCCTAAACTTAATATTTATTTCTAAATTATTAAGTTTCTTCAAAGCTCAATTAAACACCAGGAGGATGCTTCCAAACACTCAATTCTTGAGATGTCTGTTGATCAAGTATCTTCTTATACTTTGACAGCAAATTGAATGCCTGATCATCAGTATCATAGTCTTTCTGCAAGTTGAGTAATCCAGCACCATTAACCATCTGATTGACAGTATTCTAGTATCTTACCACTGGGTAATCCTTTTCAGCTAGCATATACAAAGTAATTGGTCCAATTTCTAGCATATGAACTCCAGAATCTTGAAAGAGTCTCCATTTTTCTTACTTTGTATTGTACTATCTCTGTCCATTCAGAATCATCCATTGAAGGTTCATACAAAAGTTTTAGAGCTCTCCATAGAACATTATCAGACATAGTTATGATATGATCAATTTGATCTTTCTCATACTTTTTACCATCAAACTTCTCAGCTCCAAACTTTGCTTTGTATAACTTCCACAAGTCATCAACATCCTCTCTATCAAAGTAGTATAGCATTTGTTGAAATCTAAGAAACCTGTGAGTCTTTCCATCAGATCTCTCAACATCATGAAATGCTCCAATTTTAGTATCATATCCTGTAGTTACTTTGATAATAGGATATTTGATTCCTATTGGTATGGCATCAACTACTTCAGGATCTTCCATCTTGCCAACCATAGTGTAAACCTTCAATTGTTCCTTTAGATGCTCAGGAGAAATATGATCACAATCATTCTTGAACTCATCTCCTTCTGGATTAGAACTGCTTTCTTCCCCTGTTTTCCTCTTCTTCTTTGCAAATGATTTATGAACAACACCCTTCCTTTTACCACTTTGCACAGAAGAAGTAGTCTTATCTGCATCAAGCTGCTTAATAATATCTGCTTCTTGAACATGCTCTACTTCAGCCACTTTTTCAGGTGCCAACCTTTTATTCATCTGAGCAATATGTTCCAAATCCTCAGCACAACCTATAGGATAGAAGGTATCTGTTTGTCTTTTAGCTTGTTGATATAAGTTAAAAACCTCTTGATCAGACTTAGGTTTTAACTGCACCAATTTCCATCCCTTCATATTCTTTATGTATCTTTCTTGCTCTTTTCTTTGTTGCAACGGAGTTGGACCTCTAAGTATCTTTTTCTTCCTTCCAGCAGCAACATCTTCTTTCTTTTTCTTAGTAGTAAACTCCCTTACCCAAGATTGCACATCAAAAGTTGGAACTTCATTATCTTCAATTTTGATCATCTTGTTGAGTTCAATATCAGCCTTTATTCTTATCTTCTCATCAACCCATTCCTCATACCTCCTTAAGTCTTCTGTTTTCTTTTCAACCATTTCCTTTTCATTCTGAGCCAACTGTTGTTCTTCTTGATCAATCAATTCTTGTTCTTTCAATGTAGCAGCTGAGTCATGTTTAACTTGTAATTCCTTAGCTAACATATGAAAAGGTATTACAGAGTAGTCGAACCCCTTATACATCCATTTAGGTTCTTCAACTTGCTTGCCCTTCCCTTTATCAGTAGGTGATGATACAATCTTCTTTGGCTGAGCAGCAGGTTCTCTGAATACAACTCCTTTTAGAGGTAAACTTGGTGTTGATGATGTGATTGTTGTTGTAGGTTGTTGTGGTAGTGATGGAGTTGGTAGTGGTGTATGTTTTGAAGATGATTCATATGGAACTTCTGTAGTCTTCTTAATTGACAAAACCATTGCCTCAGCAGCAGCATTATCACCAGACCCAGCAGCAGAGTCTTGTGCATCAGCAGAGTTCACTTTTCCACTAGCAGCAGAATCAGCAAGATCCTTAGCAGTAGAATCATGAGCAGCAGTAGAGTCATCAATCTTGTCAGCAATAGCAGCATTTTCAAGCTCTTTAACCATTGAATCCCCCAAAGTCATCAAAGCTTCACCCATCAACCCTGTTGCCTTCACTAATTGCTCAGGCTTCAAAGTCTTGAGTTTTTCCACCACCTTTTCTTGAGTAGCAATCACCTTTTCCATTACAACCTCATTCCCTGATTGATCAGCAATCACAAAGTTTTCATCTTGAGGACTTTCCACATCCATGTCTCCAATCTCAGGAACCTCCCCTGAAACTATTTCATCATTTATAACCTGAGCACTTTCAACCCTCTTCAAATTTGCCTCCCCTGAACCCATGACATCTTCATTCTTCCCCTGTTTGGAAGCATCCTCTTCCAAATGAGTAGAGAGTTCAGGTGAACTGATAACTTGAGAAGTGCCCACTTTCTTTAGCCTTATCAAGGAGGTTGAAGATCTTGATTTCTTCAAGTTCTTAATCTATTTTCTCAATTTGGTAATGAGCTTGGCTTGTCCATCAACAACAGTAGATAGAGTAAGAACTTTATCTTCCAATGTAGTACACTTCAACCCCAAATTGGTACAAGTAACCGTCAATTCCTTAATGAGTTGCATAGTAGTCTCATTACTTCGACCTGTGTTACCTGTTCCGAGAGGTGAATCCTGGACATTGTCATCATGTACAAGATTTTCCGTCAATTCATTTGTCACTTGCCTGTCCTCATCACTTCGACCTGTGTGACCTGGTCTAAGAGGTGAATCTTGGGACATAAACTCAGTATCAAACCTAGTTTGATCATATGAGCCCCCAATATTTTCCATGTGGCTAGGGTTACCATCCTGAGAAGTAGATTCAGAAGAATCCTTTTCTCTAGATGTTGCCTTGGTTTGGGTCTTAATTATGTTATCACTATCCTGCTCTGCTGCTAAGCTAGAAGCAGTAGTGACAGCCCTTACCAACATGTCCCCTCCATCAACTGTGACAGCCTCATCTGGTACAACCATACTAACACTATCCTGAGGTAGATCAGTGTTCCTTTTGGTTTTCCTACGGGTATAGTGTATTTTGGGTTGTGTAGCAGATGCAGAAAAATTGGGTGTGTGATGGGAATTAGTGGGATTTCCTAATCCTTCACCCTGAATGTTTTGCACAAGTTGTACCATAGAAGGTGTAAGATTTGTATGTGTGCCTGAAAAACCTTTTCCATACTTAACCAAGAAAGTAAAAGTTTGTGAAACCAATTTTGGAGCTTCATAAGTAGCAGCATGAGATCTAAAATCTGTAAGTTGGTTTTCAAGAAAGAGCTGGATAAATCTTGGATAAAGCAAATAAGAACCAGACTCTTTAACACTTTTAACAATCCCCTCCAAGATCATATTTGAAAAATTAAATGGTTGACCTTTGCTTAGGCATACCATTGCAGAAGCAATAGTAGCACTAAACTCATGCCACCCAGAAGTTTTAGGACTCAAACAATGAAGGAGAAGGTGTACCAAAAACTTGTATTAAGGACAGAGGAGGGTGTAGGGATCGATTCCATGATAGATCACGAGCCAATAGATCGTTAGCCAACTAATGTAATCACTAGTAAGACTAAGTTAGATAATCTCTGTGAGCTTGTAATTATTGCGGAATATAAAAACAAACTTATACTAAACTTGATCCTCTAAGGATCGATAAACTTTTACTAATAATGTTAATGAAACTCGTACATATTACAATGACCTAGGGTTCCTTATATACTAGTGGAAACCCTAACCTTTCTTACAAGAAACAAATATCATAAACTAATAAAAGATATTCTACATATCTTGTCCTAAATTACATAAGTTCTATCCATGGTTTAACTCTATCCGTAGGATCTCTATACGTCCACAGGAACCAGTCATCAGCAGAAAGTCACTAAGCCTTCCGCAGGAACCTGTCAGCAGTATCAGTCAGCAGTATCTTCAATAATTCCTTACAATCCTCCCCTAATCTTGAATTTGACAGAGTTAAGTTCAAGATTTCTTGATAGATTGCGAATAGCATAAACCAGAGGATTGAGGATGAACATCAGATGCAAAGAATCTTCATAAATAGAATCTCTATGATCAAGAAACATTTGAAAAACACCATTCTTTGCAGCAACACAAGACTAAATGTACATTGAAACATATAAGTTTCATACTATTCTCATCACATCCAGGTGTGTTAACTCTTGTGAGAGGTGAATCATTGAAAATAATGGATTTGATGTCTCTTTACCAATAGCCATCACTACTGGAGTAGCCAAGTGTTCTCAGTTAGAAACTATGGTACACTGATGACCCAAAAAATATGATTTTTAGCAAATCATCAGCTATAAACGGATTTGAGTAGTCTTTACCTGTAGCCGTTTGCTCAGGACTAGTCAATTATTGATGAAATATCATCTTGGTCAATTGAATACCAAATATGGTTCTCCACTGCCTTTACCACAAGCCATATACATGTGGGCTAGCCAATTATTTGGAATCCAAAAAGGAAAAATCCATGGTCAATTGACAACCATTTCAACTACTCAACAATAAAGCATGGGTGAGTTGAGAACCCTATGGTTCTGAGCAAACCATTACAGCTATCAACAAATTTGATGAGTCTTTACCAAAGCTGTACCCTTTGGACTAGCCAACTTTTTGATGGAATAGTCAACATCAGGCAAGTTGATAACAAGAAAGAGTGTGATGAAAATCAACACCAAACCTGCATACAACATACACAAAACTATACAAATATGATTTTTTTTTAACTAAAAGAAAACAAAAATATACAACAAAATACCATACCAAGACCAGCTCATTGCAGATATGAATCCATTTGAATGCCATGCTTGGTGGCCAGTTCCTTCTTAGTCAATATACTTCTTTTGATGAACCTTACCAATTGTTCAGCAAGATGAAGATCATTTTCAGTCATATCTAAAGGAACAGAAAGCTTTGTCTCCAGCATGAGATTCATTACTTCCTTTGTGATTGGGTAAAGAACATCATCCCAGCAGTATAAAGTCTTACCAGTGGTTGTTACAATCATATGAACATTAGGAAGTGGAAAGAACTTCCAATAGTCAACCACCCATGTCTTTTGACCTTTCCATACTTGAAACTTCACACCAGAATCACCTTTATAAGAATCACACAGAATCTGCAAATCACCCATCAAATACATTCCAATTTCATCAGGGGAATGAGTTTGATAATACTTGGTAACCTAGTCATAAAGTGAGAGAAGATCTTGCTTGTCCACCATATGTAAGATTTGGCTCAAAAAACAAGAATGTCTTGGTAGATCCATCTTGTCTAGTTATGACATTCATTTGTCCTTGACCAAGCTCAGAAGCAACAAGTTCCCATTTCACAATTTTCTCCCAAACAACAGGGTCTTGACCATCATCAGAAGCATAATCAAGGAAAGTAGTACTGTCCTCCAAAGGAATATCTTTTGAAGCTTTCCTCTTTATAGCTTTAGTCTTCCTCCTAGTGCCAGTAGTAACAGGAATAGAAGGACCATCAGCAGGTTCTTCTTTTGGCACATGTGCTGAAACATCAGTAGGAACATCTGCAGAATCATCATCATCAGGTACTTCTATTGGAGTATCTGCTGAAGCATCATGTGGAGCTTCAGTAGTATCAGGATGAGATTCAGTAGTAGCATGATGAGAAGCAGCAGAAGTATCATCCATCTGAGCATCAGGAGTATCATCCATCTGAGGCAAGACTGAAGGAGATTGCACTTTCTTCTGACCACCATGAAAGGACCCAATGGACTCAGCAGGTTGATCAACAGTATCATAAAGCTTAGCTTTCTTAGCTTCAGGCCCATCCAAAAGTCTACCTCGAAACTCCAGAACATCGTGGACATGTATACCAGAGGAATGAAGATTTGAAATGATCTTGTCATAGTAAAAGGTGAGCTGCTTATCTGAAAAACCCCAAACCTTCTTTTGAGTCCAGCCTGACCCAAACATAGAACATCCTTGATTCTTTACAAAATTCCTCATGTATTTCTTTATTTCTTGTTTAGTCCAAGGCCTTTCCCTTTGATACTTAGCTTTATTCTCTGCCTCCTGTTGTCTCTGCAATCTTCCTCTTTCAACCATCATCTGAAGAAAAGCAGGATCATCAACTCCAAGCACAGATTCCCCCAAATTAGGCTTAGATGCAGCCTGTTCAGCCAAATTTTCCCATTGTGCAGCAGAAAGATTCTTAGCTATTTCATCTAGTTCCTTTTGTCTTTCAGCAGGCAAGGTGCTAGTGAATTGAGTTCCCATCTTATCCAAATCATCTTGAATTTTCCTAGCAAGTGCTTCTGAGGCTTTCAAATCCAATTGAACTTTAGTAGCTGCAGTATCCTCTTCAGCTTGCAAACGTGCAGCAGCAATCTCACTAATTTTTTCATTAGCAAGTTCCACCATGGATTTCACTCTGGAAGTAATGTCTTGATCAATCAATATAGACTTTCCTTTGTATTTCTTCTCAGGAGGAACAAAAGTCTTATCAGGAGAATCATGAGGGAGATCAGCTTGGATATCTACTGATGTAGCATGAATGCCCACTTCTGGCATATTAGTAGGAAAAGATTCCTTTCTATGAACATCAGCAGAAGTCTTCTTTCTAGGAGCATCAGCAAACTTCTTATCAGCAGAGTGCTTTCTCCTGACATAAATGACTCTGGAATCCTTTTGAATACTTGCATTAGCAGTATGATCAACATCAGCAGTTGGAGCAGGCCTAACATCAGTAGAATGAATAGATGGTGCAGGCCTAGCAGCAGCAACATTCTTCTGAACACTCTCCAATGTAGTAGCAGCAAGAAGTTCAAGGCCTTCCAAGTCAATGTTGTCAGATGCTTTAGTAGATTCCTCATCTGATTCATACACCACACCTTGTCTCTTCCTTTGCTTAAGCTTAGCCTCCAACTTCTTAACTCTTCCAATGAGAGTTAGAACAGCATTGCTAAGATTCTTTTTGGTGAAGTTTAGATCATTCTCTAACTTGTCTACCTTAGTTACATACCTGTTCAACAAAGCAGATACAGAAGTGAGTGTAACAGGACCTTCAGCTCCACCAACAGGGATATCTGTGGTATGAGAAGCATCATTGGTCCTGTGAGTAGAAGAATCTAAATTTACATCTACATCTATATTTACATGATCCTCAAATTGAGGTCTCAAAGGACTAGGTGTTGGAAGTCTTGTAAATTATGGTGAGTGTACAGGTTGGTCAAAGCCAAAATTCTCATTGAGCTCATGCTCAGGAGAATTGATATCCATTGGTGAAGGTACAGGTGTGGGTGACCTAGGAGAGGGTGGAGGTTGAACATCAGAAGCAACTGATTCACTTGCATCAGGAACCACTTCAGTTCTGTCAGGAGAATCCTCTGGTGCTTGAGCATCACGAGAATCCTGACCACCAACATCTACATCAGCAGCTTCCCCATCAGGGGGATTGCCCACCGGGACATCAGCAGCTGCCTCAGCAGTTACTCCATCAGGAGCATTGCAAGCAGGCAACATAGCTGGAAGTAAAGGTCTATGTTCACCAGTAAATTTAATTTTTATTTGAGTAAACAACTTTTTAGATAAACCCTTAACAGGCAAATGAGTAGGGTCAGTGGTCTGAATGGCTAAAATGATTTGAAGAAACCTAGGATACATTAAATATTTAAGTTTGGTATCCTTAATATTTTCAAGCATAGCATTAAAGATATACTTAGAAAAATTAAATGTTCTTCCCTGAGAGAGACACATAATGGCAAGATCAATGTCTGTAGAGAATTGGTCCCATCCACCAGACTTAGAACCCATGCACTGAAGCAAAGTGTGTGTCAAAAACCTCCATTTAGAGCAAAACAGATTCTTATACCACACTTTCCCATCTCCACTATAACCAGCAGCCTGAAGACCTCTAAGTATCTCTTCCTTAGGCAAATTAGTCACCCCTCCTTCATCATCCAATTGTAGTTGAGTCCTGACCAATGACTCAGTAACCACATATTCTTCCCCATCTATAACAGCAACAATCTCTGTTGGTCTATCTTCAACAGTCCTTGTTTGTGCGGTTTCCCAAAATTGTACAACAAGAGACTCATAAATAACACTTAGATATTGGAGCAGAGCATAACGAATCTTGGATCGTTGAAGAAATTCGATCATGCCTGATTGGCTCCAAACGGTCAACCTAATTGACCAGGTGATGGTCAAGAAAGTCAAACTACCTAGAATCAATCTCCGTGGAAGTACAGTGTTTCTCCGGATCATTATGTCCCGACGAGGTTGTGATGGTATCGAAACGGGTTTGTGATCGGCTGAATTTGGACAAGAAAGGGTTTTAAGAGAGTTGTATGATTACACTAAGATATGAGGAATGAAAATAACTTAGGAACACTATACAAACAATTACTGATGATCAGATTTACTAAAAACGTGAGCTAAACCTAAAAACGCGTTCGTTTGAATTAAAGTTACGTTAACGTACGAAATAAAACGCGAGTTTTTATGAAATAAAATACCTACGAATATGAAAATTACATTTTTACAATCCTAATGATAAAAGAAAATTTTTAGAAAAAGAAAAATAATTTTTACACTATTTAATTATTTATTATTAATTAAAAACTATTTTTAACTTTTTAATAATACACTAAAAATTAAGAAAATATAAAATAAACCTAGAAAAATGAAATTATAATTTTGAAAAATCTAAAATATTATAAAACTAATTTTAAAACATAAAATATACTTATTACACTATTTATCTATTTATTATTAATTATTTTCTATTTAATAATTACTAAAACCATTTTTGATTTATTATAAATACTAAAAAGACAAAGAAAAATCTAAGATTTTTTTATAAAAATAACTTATACTATCAGTATGCTAGGAAAAATATAAAAAAAATGATACAGCTTATTAATAAGCTGGAAATCAGCTTATGAGCTTATATGAGCAAAATGGAACTTTGACTACTATATACATAAGTAGGAAAAGAAGTAAAACTAAGGACTGGGTGGCCCAGATGGTGCATGGCTTTGGCGTGGCTTTGACTAGTCAACCCAGGAGGTCAGGGGTTCAATCCCTGCTTGTGACTATATTTTGCACAACTTTTTTTCTTTTTGGTTTTTCTTTTACAATTACACTCAAACACTGAAAGTAAACACTTTTAATAAAACAAACTTTTTACAAGTCACAATTAAGCTAACATGTGAGCTTAATACCCCAACAGTTGGGCATTTGAGACTTGAAATGGATTTTTGAGTAACAAAAGCTAATTAGTAAACTACTAAATTGAAGATGAGATTAAAATGTACTGAGACAAGTGAATGTAAACTGAAAATAGTAAATAAGCACACTGAATAGCTCAAATAAGCAGATACAAGAAAAATAAGCAAATCTAAAAGCCACAGACTCAAACAGTCCACAAGCTTATCTGCAGGCCTTGTATAAGCTTATCAAATAAGTTGTAAAGCCAAAAACAAACATGGATCCTTCAAGATTAGCACTAGGGCTTTCCAAAAAACTCAAATACCCACTGTGGGTCCCACCCATAAGCTTTAGAGAGGCCCTTGAACATGGGCTGTTTGGGAGGTCTGCTGGTGCAGGGGAGATTACTCCCCTTGCAGGTCACTTTGGGGCAAGGTGGGGCCCACAATAAAAATCATAAAAATGAAACAAGAGTTGGAATCAAAGGATGAACTGGGGGACTACCAATCCTAAAGAGCTCAAGACCTAAAACCTTTCACAAAATTTTGCATAAATCATTCTATTTTGAGAAAAACTGAGTACATGCTAATTTGACTTTTCAAGATTTTGCATTCATTTGACTTTTGTGAGTTTGCACTGATTCTAATTGATCAATGTTGTTATGTTAATCCTAGGTAAACCTAAATCAAGCTTTCTAATCTAGTTCTAGAGTGAATTCAAATATTTGGTTCACAAACTCTTACACAGTGAACTACAAATGAGATTCAAAGGAAATTTTGACTTTTGAGTGAAAATTACCAAAGACTTGTTTAAATTTGACTGCTTATGACTTGAACTTCATGAACTAAATAAACTTAGACCAAAAAAACAACAATAACTAGAATCTAAAACTTGAACCAAACAACCCTTTACTAACTGTCATGAAAGATTTATGAGGCAGTTGGTTAATCTAAGCCATGAAATCAGAGAATGAGCATATATCATGATGTAAGAGATCATATGAATCTCAGAAATAATACTCTAATCCACAAGTACTGAGAATCACAACCCTAGCTAAATATATGTAGAATGAACAGTTGCATAAAAAATTCAATCCACAGCCAACGAACAAACTCATGATCACTTAATGACCACTAGATTATAATCAATCAGAGGAAATAGAACTATAAACTAGCAAACAAACAGATTTCACACCACTACTTATGAATTTCATATTTGAATTAGAAGATTTAAAATAAAACTTACAACTTTTGATCCCTTAACTGAAATAGGGGAATTCCAACCCAAGCCTATCTCTCAGATAAGCTCATTACCATTGAAACATTGTTCTAATCATCCATGACCCATAATCAACATCTTGTACCTCCCTTTGACTTTTGTTGACTGATTTGTAATTAAGAGCTTTGCTTAGAACAGGAACAAAAGGCCATGAACTCACTAAAACCCTAGTTGAGCTTAAATGGGATTATGTAACAACAAGTAGAAACTTAAAACAGTTTACAATTATTTGTAAAGATTTAAAATGCATAAAAGTTAATGGCACAAAGATTAAAAGAAAAACTGGAATTTCATTGATACAAAAGCTTGCATACATAATACTTAAGAATTACAAACTAATTAAAAGGGCTTGATTACATTAGAAAACAATTTTACAGAGTAACTACTAAGGAAAAACTACACTAGAATCTACCAACTAGCTTTCACTACTTCTCCCTTCCTTTTATCTTCAAAATTTAGGGTTTTTAGGAACCCTCTTGTCTTATTCCAGCAATAACATTGGCCCTTGGATGTGTAAATATCAATCCTGACCCTCAATTGGTTTTGGCGCCAAGATGGAGTTTGGATTTTTCCCTTTGATAATTGAAGCCAGTGGGGTTTGTTTGGACTGGGGTGTTTGTTTGATGTAGCTGTGATGATGGAGGGGCGATAGTGGGGTGGTAATGATGAGGTTGGTTGGCTTGTAGCAGGTTTTGGCAGGGTTACGGGGGGAGGGAAGATGGGGATAAGGGTTTGAGTTTGACCTAGGGGTTTGACTGGGTGGGATTATAAAACGGGGTGTTTGGGTTTTGACTTGTTGTTGACCCAGGGTAATATTAAAAATGGATTGGGCTAGGGAGTGGATGGGCTTAGGTGGGCTGGTGATGGTTTTGTGTGTTTGGTTTGGATTTGTTTTAGTTTGGTTTATTTAGGCTCAAAAATAACAAGGACCATAAATGTAAAAATCTGAAATTGCAAGGACTTGAGTTGTAATTTTCCAAAAGTACTCATAAGCTAATCTTGCCAAATACCAATAACCAAAGGATCATAAAATTTAATTTTCCAAAATTTGACATCCGGGGACCTTTTCTGCCAACTTTCAAAACCAAGGGACCAAACATGTAATTTCACTAATTTTGCCACCCAAGGACCATATTTTCCAACTTGTAATTTTCCAAGGACCAATAGTGACTTTCTTTCAAAATATTTCACCAGGGATTGTTTTTGACGGTTTTGCAAAGTACAGGGACCAAACTTGTAGTTTTCCAAACTGTAGGGACCATGTAACACCCCCAAAATACCGCAGCGGAAGACTGTGTCATAGGGGTGCTACTTCATAATACAAAGTACAAGTTATAGAAAACGAACTCTAAATGAGACGTTTTGAAAAGTTACCATTCGATTAATGAATTCAAAGTTACAAACATGAGATTCCAAAGTATGATACATAAATGTATACAAAGTTTTGAATGATAAATGATAAAAGCGTAAGTCTTCAGAATATGCAGCTTGACTCTAAGTTCCATGCACTAGCTATCGCCTTACTAACCTGAGATAAACATGCTAAAGTGTCAACACAATGGTTGGTGAGTTCATAGAGTTTGTCTTAAAATAGTTGAAAAGCCTTAAAAGAATGTTCACACAGCAAAGGCATCGTGAATCCACTCAGTTACAAGTCCCGCCATAAGAGACTTGTAACCTGTGTGTTCACAACCCACTGCTAACATATAATATAATAAAGACATGTATAAGTTCATCAAGACAATTAAGCAATTAGTAGTGAGTCTCTACTTCATCTCCGAAGACCTCACTTTTATGATGTATCCAAACATTCGCAAATGTTAGGATGTATCAAAGACAACTGGGAGCCACTTCCCAACGAAAACTGGGAGCCACTTCCCAAAGATATAAGTTTACTGGGAGCCACTTCCCAAAGATAAAAGACAGTCATGTATGTATGAAATCAAGTATAATGCCATCAAGTATAAGACAATTAAGTATAACACAGTCACGTATAAACGTTTTGAGTATTTGTACAAGTAAGCAAGTAGTTGAGCATGTATCCCCCCCAAGAGTTTAAACAAGTACGAAAAGAGTAGGGGCTATGACTCACCTTAAGCTTATGTAATGAGAAATGATAGTGGTAGTCGAATCGCGAAAGTCTCTAAGAGCAGCCTATAATAGAACGTTGCGACTTAGGTTTGGAGTAACGTCTAAGAATACGACGAATTACCAATATATGTCTTGCATAATGTTCATGATGTAGTACTTAGTATATAGTGTAAGTCGTTGACTATAAGTGGTCTATGAAACATGTATAGGTTGTAAATCTCTTACTACCGTTCGGGCCGACATAATTCAGAAGTCATGGAGTAAACGTTCGAGGAGCCAGGACACTTTAACTCGTAAATCCACAACTCGTCTCGACGGCTTACTTAATGACCTCCTCACATGAGGCTCCCTACTATTGTAGTATTTGATAACATATATATATATATATATATATATATATATATATATATATATATATATATATAAGCTTTTTGATCTTTAATAGTTATATGGTCTTTAGCCGTAGCTTTGCCGTGACCTTGGTCATTGTTACCATGATCTTGAGACTCAACCTTGGCTTTAGCCATGGTTGTGGTCTCGGCTTTAGGTCATTAGACCTCTTGGTCTCATCTAATTATAATGATTATATAGTAACTTTGGTCTAAAAATGGGCTGTTAAGAATTTGAAGAAATTTATCACTCAGAAAGCATTTTCAGGGCTCGAGCTTCTTTATTCCTGAACGAAAACGTCGTTCCGGACAACTTTCGTGTTTTAACTTTTTGATGAATCGGAACAGAAGTGGGACTTTCAAAATCATAATTTGATCAGAATGTTAATTAGGCAGATTTGCCGTTTTGGTTTCGCTAACTTCAAACAGTCATAACTTTTGACTCGTATACTCATTTTGGGTGATTCAAATTGCTATGTTTTCCTTGTTAAGTCCTCTTTAACAATAAGTAAGTGTCAAATATCAAAGTTATACTATTGTGGTCGTGGTTTTCCATAAAAATCACTAGTTTGCTTGTTTGCTTGTCATAAGTTAACATATGTATACCAATACTCGTTTTATCCATTTTTAAACATCATGAACACAATACAAAGACCATATATAGCATGAAAGAAACATAATAAGCATGAAATGATATTGAGCAAGAAAGTGTATAAGGGTTTGCTTACAACTTTTGGCTTTCTAAAGAAAGGAAGTCAAGTATAGAACTAGGACACTAAACCTAAGCTTGTAAACCCTTCACCATAACTCTTGTAACCCTTGCTAGCCTTGATATAACCCTTGTGAAAATCATTTAACTTCAGCCCTAGTAACCTTGTGTAGCTCCTAATTCAACCATGGAATCACCAAACAAACTTAAGAACTAGGTAGAGAATACTAAGACCTTGAACTTTGGTATGTAATTTGTAACTTGAAGATCAAAGATGATGAAGCTATGGAATTATGTTGGGAAGTTTTAAATGGTGATGAAAAGAATGAAGAGATGAGTTTCCTTTTATAGTGCAAGTGAGGAGGTTAGCTAGTACTTACTTGTGGTTAAAATTGGAACACATGAAGTATAATGAACTAATGGTTAAAAACTAAACACATTTATGCATACTTGGTTGTTCTTAGACCACATACTTTCCTAGGCTTATTATCAAGCCACCAAGGCCACCATATACACGTTCATGGACAAGGGGAAGGGACTAGGTGGATGAATCTTGGCCTTATATAAGTTACGTAGTGAGTTTTGGTCCCGTTAATCGCTAACCGTAAGTTGTTAAGTCACGAAACGTAAAACCGGGTATCGTAAAAATATGAAATTTGAAAGTATGGTCAAACATGTCAATATACTCCATAATAAAATATAAAATGAGTGGTAGGTTCTATCGGGTGCTAAAACCCTGCTAAAAACTGGAAACACGGGTCTAAAACGCGTAATACGTAAAACGTACGAAAGTTGCGTAAAATTGAGAAAAGTAAAATGTTACTTTTCTAATGTGATAAAAATGATTTAAAATGACTTATAATGTCTAGGCTGGGCTCAGTCTAGTGTCGGTTGGTATTAAATGTCTTTTAGACATCAAACCGTAAGCCTAAAAATCACGAAATGACTTATAATATCAAGGGATGATTTTTGGTCAATGGAGGAGGGAAAAAATATGTTGACTTTTTCTAATAAGTTGAAAACTCAAATTGTCTTAGAAACGCGTTTTGTGGTCTAACGGTTAATCGCCCATACGGTTAAGCGTGCTCATGTGAGAGTAGTACATGCTTGGGTGACCTACTGGGAAAAGTAATTAACTTGAAAATGCGAATTGTTACAGTCTCTACCCCTTCAGGAAACTTCGTCCCGAAGTTTAGTTGATGTTAACTACTTATGGTGTGTCTAAGAGAATTCGGGATCTCTAATATAGTGGTGTTTACTCTGATTCGTCTAAGATTCTGGTTAAGGAGTTGTATCGGCTACAATTAAGCCCACTTATTTATAACACATTACTTACATAAAGAAGCGTCCAAATTTATGTAAGTAAGGTCTCATAAACTTATGGTTCGGTGATTTACAATTTCTTTATTTAACTGAAGAGGCGTCCCAATCCATTTAAATAAGGAGATTCTAAATCATCCTACTTAAGAATTTCCGACACAAAATCCGCCTTCTGAGGCCGATAGTAAGATAATCAAGTCATCAAATCCTTAAAGCTAAGCAATAATATTATTTAACTCAAATCTTGTGTCTAATCAAACAAGAACTGTCACAAGATCAAGTTAACTAATTAGTTATTACTGAGCTCCATGTTTCTAATGACTCGGCTAATCTCTGGGGCTCCTTATAATACTAAAGTCACATCATCTAACAGCGTGGAACTAAGCAAACCTCTAACCAAAAAGCGTATGTGTATGTAGTGTGTGTAAGGCAAATAAAGAGGAAGGTCCTAACGTATATAGCAGTTATAGTCTAGGCACTAAATGCAACCTAGTTCTCTATAACCAAGGCTCTGGTACCAATCTGTAACACCCCCAAAATACCGCAGCGGAAGACTGTGTCATAGGGGTGCTACTTCATAATACAAAGTACAAGTTATAGAAAACGAACTCTAAATGAGACGTTTTGAAAAGTTACCATTCGATTAATGAATTCAAAGTTACAAACATGAGATTCCAAAGTATGATACATAAATGTATACAAAGTTTTGAATGATAAATGATAAAAGCGTAAGTCTTCAGAATATGCAGCTTGACTCTAAGTTCCATGCACTAGCTATCGCCTTACTAACCTGAGATAAACATGCTAAAGTGTCAACACAATGGTTGGTGAGTTCATAGAGTTTGTCTTAAAATAGTTGAAAAGCCTTAAAAGAATGTTCACACAGCAAAGGCATCGTGAATCCACTCAGTTACAAGTCCCGCCATAAGAGACTTGTAACCTGTGTGTTCACAACCCACTGCTAACATATAATATAATAAAGACATGTATAAGTTCATCAAGACAATTAAGCAATTAGTAGTGAGTCTCTACTTCATCTCCGAAGACCTCACTTTTATGATGTATCCAAACATTCGCAAATGTTAGGATGTATCAAAGACAACTGGGAGCCACTTCCCAACGAAAACTGGGAGCCACTTCCCAAAGATATAAGTTTACTGGGAGCCACTTCCCAAAGATAAAAGACAGTCATGTATGTATGAAATCAAGTATAATGCCATCAAGTATAAGACAATTAAGTATAACACAGTCACGTATAAACGTTTTGAGTATTTGTACAAGTAAGCAAGTAGTTGAGCATGTATCCCCCCCAAGAGTTTAAACAAGTACGAAAAGAGTAGGGGCTATGACTCACCTTAAGCTTATGTAATGAGAAATGATAGTGGTAGTCGAATCGCGAAAGTCTCTAAGAGCAGCCTATAATAGAACGTTGCGACTTAGGTTTGGAGTAACGTCTAAGAATACGACGAATTACCAATATATGTCTTGCATAATGTTCATGATGTAGTACTTAGTATATAGTGTAAGTCGTTGACTATAAGTGGTCTATGAAACATGTATAGGTTGTAAATCTCTTACTACCGTTCGGGCCGACATAATTCAGAAGTCATGGAGTAAACGTTCGAGGAGCCAGGACACTTTAACTCGTAAATCCACAACTCGTCTCGACGGCTTACTTAATGACCTCCTCACATGAGGCTCCCTACTATTGTAGTATTTGATAACATATATATATATATATATATATATATATATATATATATATATATATATATATATATATATATATATATATATATATATATATATATATATATATATATATATATATATATATAAGCTTTTTGATCTTTAATAGTTATATGGTCTTTAGCCGTAGCTTTGCCGTGACCTTGGTCATTGTTACCATGATCTTGAGACTCAACCTTGGCTTTAGCCATGGTTGTGGTCTCGGCTTTAGGTCATTAGACCTCTTGGTCTCATCTAATTATAATGATTATATAGTAACTTTGGTCTAAAAATGGGCTGTTAAGAATTTGAAGAAATTTATCACTCAGAAAGCATTTTCAGGGCTCGAGCTTCTTTTTTCCTGAACGAAAACGTCGTTCCGGACAACTTTCGTGTTTTAACTTTTTGATGAATCGGAACAGAAGTGGGACTTTCAAAATCATAATTTGATCAGAATGTTAATTAGGCAGATTTGCCGTTTTGGTTTCGCTAACTTCAAACAGTCATAACTTTTGACTCGTATACTCATTTTGGGTGATTCAAATTGCTATGTTTTCCTTGTTAAGTCCTCTTTAACAATAAGTAAGTGTCAAATATCAAAGTTATACTATTGTGGTCGTGGTTTTCCATAAAAATCACTAGTTTGCTTGTTTGCTTGTCATAAGTTAACATATGTATACCAATACTCGTTTTATCCATTTTTAAACATCATGAACACAATACAAAGACCATATATAGCATGAAAGAAACATAATAAGCATGAAATGATATTGAGCAAGAAAGTGTATAAGGGTTTGCTTACAACTTTTGGCTTTCTAAAGAAAGGAAGTCAAGTATAGAACTAGGACACTAAACCTAAGCTTGTAAACCCTTCACCATAACTCTTGTAACCCTTGCTAGCCTTGATATAACCCTTGTGAAAATCATTTAACTTCAGCCCTAGTAACCTTGTGTAGCTCCTAATTCAACCATGGAATCACCAAACAAACTTAAGAACTAGGTAGAGAATACTAAGACCTTGAACTTTGGTATGTAATTTGTAACTTGAAGATCAAAGATGATGAAGCTATGGAATTATGTTGGGAAGTTTTAAATGGTGATGAAAAGAATGAAGAGATGAGTTTCCTTTTATAGTGCAAGTGAGGAGGTTAGCTAGTACTTACTTGTGGTTAAAATTGGAACACATGAAGTATAATGAACTAATGGTTAAAAACTAAACACATTTATGCATACTTGGTTGTTCTTAGACCACATACTTTCCTAGGCTTATTATCAAGCCACCAAGGCCACCATATACACGTTCATGGACAAGGGGAAGGGACTAGGTGGATGAATCTTGGCCTTATATAAGTTACGTAGTGAGTTTTGGTCCCGTTAATCGCTAACCGTAAGTTGTTAAGTCACGAAACGTAAAACCGGGTATCGTAAAAATATGAAATTTGAAAGTATGGTCAAACATGTCAATATACTCCATAATAAAATATAAAATGAGTGGTAGGTTCTATCGGGTGCTAAAACCCTGCTAAAAACTGGAAACACGGGTCTAAAACGCGTAATACGTAAAACGTACGAAAGTTGCGTAAAATTGAGAAAAGTAAAATGTTACTTTTCTAATGTGATAAAAATGATTTAAAATGACTTATAATGTCTAGGCTGAGCTCAGTCTAGTGTCGGTTGGTATTAAATGTCTTTTAGACATCAAACCGTAAGCCTAAAAATCACGAAATGACTTATAATATCAAGGGATGATTTTTGGTCAATGGAGGAGGGAAAAAATATGTTGACTTTTTCTAATAAGTTGAAAACTCAAATTGTCTTAGAAACGCGTTTTGTGGTCTAACGGTTAATCGCCCATACGGTTAAGCGTGCTCATGTGAGAGTAGTACATGCTTGGGTGACCTACTGGGAAAAGTAATTAACTTGAAAATGCGAATTGTTACAGACCATTTGTGTAATTTTCTCAAACTTTTTACCCAAGGACTTGTTATAACTATTTTTTACTTTAGAAAACCTCGGGTTGACTTTTCTTTCATTTTAAACTTCCAGGGACTAGTTTTGTCAATTTTTGAAACTTAAGGGACTAAAACTGCCAATTATGTAAACTTTGTTCGTTTTTCGTTTGTTTTTAAACATTTTGCATCTAAAACATATAAAACACACTTTTGGAATAGTTTCTGTATTTTGTTGCATTTCTGAGTGTTTTTGGATGTTTTGGCAGTTCAGATACGATAAAAATGATGAGTATTTACACACTCATCAATGCCCACATAATCTTCATCATTTTACCACAACCAAGAAAGGCATGTTTGTTATGATCACCTTTGAAAAGTAGTTCAGCCATTGATTGAGACTAAGAAATTAGGGTTGGGAGTTCTGAAGAATGTGGAAATGGTTTTTGAAATTTTATAGCGAGAGGGAATCAGTTAATTTGGGAGTGGGATATGCACGTCTTGGTTAATTATGGAAGTTACCAAACGTGGAATGAAACTGATATGAATTATTGGAAAGAAATCTTTGACCAATAACCAACTAAAGCAAATCCCAATTAAACTGACTCATCCGAAGAAACCAAGTCAATCGGCTGAAATCAAATGGTCAATCCGCAGAAAATAGTCAAACATTGACTACGGTCAACCATTCATTCAACAGAACCTTCCGCAGAATCAATCAGCAGAATCTTCCCTTCAGTGGAAACCAAATATCTTTGAAAAAGATCTCTTAATTCAAATTTCAAAGAACCCTTAATTATCTCAAAACTACCTCGCATTTATGGTAATAAAGACACGCGGTTGGGATGATCTTATAAATAAAGGATAATTATCGCCAAATCTCTCCACACAAAACAAATCCTTAATTACAATTCCTCCAATCAACAACACAAACATGGCTTCCAATCAACGTATCATCAACCTTTCTTCTGACTCCTCAGATACTTCTGATTCACTAACATCTCCACCACCACTCAATATGCCAACACGTCCTTGTGGTCTCACAAAAGAACAAGCCAAGAAGAAGAAATATGATGTGCCTGCTCCAGATTCATCATCATCAGAAGATCTTCCACCATACCCTTCTGAAATAGATGATCCAGAGTACCAGAGAGAGATGGAGAGAAGGTGGAATGCATTGGAGAGGGCAAACAGAGTTCCCAATCCTGATGAGTCTCCCTTCATCTTCACTTCTTCTGATGAAGAGGATGATGATAATGATGCACTTTACAACCTCACAACCCCTGATAAGCCTCAGTCCTCTCGTCCAAGAAGAAGAAAAGTAAATCCCCCATTGCCAAAGACCAGAAAGGTTGTGATAGGTTTGCCCTGTCCTCAGTGGCAAGGAATCTTCAACATCAACAACAAAGGCAAGGAGAAGACTGTGGAAGGCAAGGGCAAGGGCAAAGTAGAATAGGAACTTGTTGTTAATCTTTCAATTTCATTGTCTTGTATTGTACTTCAGAAGAATCAATAAAAATTTGCCTTGTTAACTTTTACTTATTTTAATTCTTCTGATAAATTAGCATTCCCCTGAATAAATTGAACTTGAATAAGCCATCAGCAGGAACTCACTTAACAACAAAATAGATAGTATCAGCAGCATGTGGTCAAACCCATTGACTTTCATCCGAAGAATCCACTTAAGTGGACAGCTTGCACAATTAGTAATTGCTACTGACTCAACTACCTCCCATTACTTGCATTAACTCACATTAAACCCAAATTAAGTCTTTATAAAGAAGTCTTCAAGTCATAAGCAACTCACCATCCCACAAATAACATATCCCAAAGTCTTTCTCACATTCAAATCATGAAGCCATCCCCCAAAGTCATTGAAATTTCTTCTGATTCATCAGATTCCACCTTTGATATACCTCAAATCCAAAGATCCTACTACTACCTAGATGAAGGCCCTTCAGAATTATGTCCATCTCCTACCACTTCAGAAGAAACCCCTGAAGCTGAGGAAACTCCAACTCCTCTAGCTATGGTTGTCCCTGATTTCACTCCTGTCACAGCATTCTTGACCAGTGAAATGGAAAGAGTATGTGCAGATATGAGGAGGATTTTAGTCCCTGAAGAGCCACATTCTTCAAGAAAGAGCAAGGGTCCATTGAAAGTGGTCCTTGGTCTTGCTGCTCCCAAGCTCTGGAACAAGGATATACAGTCCAGAGGGATTCACAAAAGGATGCCTGACCCAAAGAACTTGGGCAAAGGGAAGAGGAAGATGGAGTAGGGGGTTGATGCTTAGGGATGTGGTGGTTGTTTGTTGTTGTTTGATGTATTTTGTGTTTCTTCTGATGACAGATCTTGTTGTTGATGTACCAAGCTTTCCTCTGATGAATAAAATATTTTACTTATATGTCTTTTACATCTAATTCCACTGAATGTAGATCTTTGTATATCAGCAAGAACATGACCTGAAACCAAACATTCAAACAAAACACAAAACACAAAAGAACAACCAAAATAATATACAAGATTAGTAATAACCTGCAAAAGAAAGTTAGTAAACATAATAATCTACATAAATACAACATGTACAATCCTCCCCTGAGGCATATGCCTCCCCTCAAACATAGCATTCAAGGGTTAAATATCCCAATGTTGACAACTAGGTGATTAAACCTAGGTCCATCAAAAGCTTTTGTTAATAAATCAGCCACATTATCATCAGTATGAATTTTAAGCACTTGAATTAGATGCTTCTCATTTGCATCTCTTATAAACTGGTGCCTAATTTCTATATGTTTAGTTCTCTGATGAAAAACAGGATTTTTAACAATAGAAATAGTACTTTGATTATCAATGTAGATTTTAGTGTTCATAAAGTTAAACCAATAATCCAACATTTGATTCTGAATCCAAAGTACCTGACCACAGCAATTGGCAGCAGCAACATATTCTGCTTCAGTAGTGGAAGTAGCCACTATGGTTTGTTTCTTGCACTGCCAAGAGATGAGTCTTCTACCAAGAAATTGACAACCTCCTATTGTGGATTTCCTATCCAAATTAGCTCCAGCATAGTCACTATCACTGTAAGCCTCTAACACAAATGGTGATTCCCTTGGGTACCAAAGGCCTAGTTTGGGTTGGCCCTTGATGTACTTGAAAATTTTCTTCACTGCACTGAGGTGGGAAGTCAGTGGAGTGACTTGATGTCTTGAGTAAGCACTGACAGCAAAGGTAATGTCAGGCCTAGAAGCTATGAGAAATTTGAGTGATCCAATCATGGACCTATAAAGATGAACATTCACAGCCTCATCTTGCTCATTTGGATTCTTAAGCTTGGGTGGTTCATAAGGAGTGGTAGCAGTCCTTATAAGTTCAAAGTCAAACTTTGTCAAAATGTCTTTAACATACTTCTCCTGATGGATAAAGATCCCTTCAGGTTGTTGTTTGACTTGCAGCCCTAAGAAAAAGGTTAACTCCCCCATTGCACTCATCTGAAATTCACCTTTCATCAAATCTTCAAATTCCCTGCACCATGCCTCCTTTGTGGATCCAAAGATAATGTCATCCACATATACCTGCACTAGAATGATGTCCCTGGAGTTTTTCTTAATAAAGAGGGTCTTGTCAATGGCTCCTCTTCTGTAGCCATGCTCCAAAAGAAATGTAGACAATCTAGCATACCATGCTCTTGGTGCTTGGTGAAGTCCATAAAGTGCCTTGACAACTTTATACACCTTCTTAGGATGATGAGGATCTTCAAAGCCCCGTGGTTGAGTAACATATACCTCCTCTTCAATTTTGCCATAGAGGAAGGCACTCTTGACATCCATCTAATAGACCTTAAACCCCATATATGAGGCAAAGGCTAAAAAACAGTCTAATTGCCTCAACCCTAGCAACTGGTGCAAAGACCTTAGTGTAGTCAATCCCTTCTTCTTGTCTGAAACTTTGAGCCACCAATCTTGCTTTATTTCTGACCACAATACCTCTGGCTTCCCTCTTGCATTTTAAGATCCACTTGGTCCCAATTGCAATTTTCCCAGCAGGCAGATCAACAAGTACCCAAACATATTGATTCTTGAATTGTTGCATCTCTCCTGCATAGCTTCAACCCAACTAGGCTCATTCAGAGCCTGTTTAATGCTTGTTAGTTCAACCTGGGACAAGAAACAAGCAAACAAACAATGCTTCTGATCTTTGTGATTGTCTCTCTTCTGAGTGGATACATAAGTCAAAAAGGCACATTGCCCAAACTTGGTATTCTTAATGGCACTCTTGGTGAGTACCATAGCATTAGGATCACCAAGTATATTATCTTGTGGATGAATGGTGTTGATCCTTTTTGTTGCCACAGGATTAACATCAATTGAGGTATCAAGATTGGTTAAAGTAGGAGCAAAGTCTTCATCATAAGAAGCTGATTGAAAAATGCCATCACCTTGCTTAACATTATCAAGATCTGGGGGAATTGGAAACCTGCCATAAGGTTCATCCAAGCTTGTGGAAGTGTCAGTGGAAACAGGAACTGCAGCTGAAATACCTTCAGTAGAATCTCCATCAGCAGAATCAGCAGCTGCATCAGCAGATGTATCAGCAGAACTAGTTTTTCTGCTTTCTTCAACAACAGCTTGTTTCAAGAGTGCTTCAGTGTCTTGAGCAAATTCAAGACCAAGTCTTTTAGCTTCCTTAGCAGCTGCGTGTTCTTGCTTTTTGAGTCTAGCAAGATCTTCTGCATAGGTTGAATTTTCCACATCATCAGCTGATTTGGCATCAGAGGCTTCTTTATTAGGAGGATCTGCTATTTGAATTGGTAGAGTAGTTACAACAATAGTGGGTTCATCACATTCTGAATCACTGTCGGAATCATCCTGTAGGGTACCTGCATTGTTAGAAGATGACACTTGTATACCTGTAGAGGGGTTAGTTTTGTGTCTAGCATACCCCAAATAATCTGTAAGATAATCAAGGTCAAAATACCATTCATGACCTTTTCCTTGAACATTTACATTCTCCTCCAGAAATTTCAGGTTAAGAGTCTCTTCTATCTTCTTTGCAGCCAAGTTATATACCCTATAAGCCTTGCTATGAGCTGAGTAACCAATAATATACCCTTCAACAGCTTTTGCTTCAAATTTTCCTAAGTGATCACTTGTGTTAAGAATGGTCACCTGACAACCAAAAGGTTTCAAGTGTTCAATGGTAGGCTTCTTCCCTGTCAATAGCTCATAGGGTGTCTTATTATGAGGTCTAGTAATCAACACCCTATTCAATACATAACAGGCAGTGCCAACTGCCTCAGTCCAAAACATGGTGGGAAGTTTAGAGTCAGCAAGCATAGATCTTGCAGCATCTATAAGGGTTCTATTCTTCCTTTCAGCAACTCCATTCTGTTGTGGAGTCCTAGGAGTGCTATAGTCTCTTTTAATACCCTTTAAACCACAAAGTTCAATGAGATTAGCATTTTTGAACTCTGTCCCATTGTCACACCTTATACCTTTAATCTTCTTGTTAAGTTGGTTTTCAACTAGAGCCATAAATTCTTTAAGTGCCTGAAAGGTTTGATCTTTAGTCATCAAGAAAAATGTCCAACTGAATCTGCTGAAAGCATCAGTGATTACCAAACAGAAGTATTTATGATCTATACTCCTGATGGATGTTGGACCAAAAAGATCCATGTGAAGTAGCTGCAATGATTATGAGATTGTGCTCACAGCAGTAATGGCTTTATAAGAAGCTTTATGTCGCTTACCCTTGTTACAAGCCACACAATTATGCTCATTGGTGAAGATCTTGGAAGGAAGTCCATGAACAAGTCCATCTTTAGCAAGTTTGTTGATGACTTTGAAATTAACATGTGCCATCCTCCTATGCCATTTTGTAGATTCATCCAAGGATGCTTTAGCCACCAGGCATGTTAGATCACCTTCTGGCTTGACATCATTCAAGTCAAATGTATAAAGATTATGACTTCTTGGAGTCTTTAGCAATACATGATTGTCATCACGTATTTTGAACTCAGGTGAAAGAATGAGACAACCTTCTTCAGTGAAAAGCACAGGAAGCTTTTTGTCACAAATTTGTGAGACAGAGAACAAATTAAATCCTTGAAGCTCCTTCACATAGTAGTCATTCTCAAAATCTACCTTTGGAGTTCTAATGGTTCCTTTGCCAGTGATCCTTCCTACTCCACTTCCAAACCTCACTATGCCTCCATTAATTGGCACAAAGTCATGTAGCTTCTCTTGATTTCCAGACATGTTTCTTGAATAGCCACTATCAACAATACCTAAGTCTTTATTAAGAAGAGGATGTTCCTATAACAAAAGAAGTTAATATACAACAACATGAATATGTTAGAGACTTAAGTCATGAAAGACTTTAGTCTGCCCTGTGGATCATTATGATGTATCCAAGAAGATGAGTTAGATCCACTATTGTTCTTGGAATCCCTGTAGTTATATGGCTTGTTATATGTCCAAGAACAATCTGCTGAGGACTTTTCAGTAGAATCCCAATTACCCCTTCCCATAAACATTGGGTCATTAAATCCATACCAATGATTAAATCCATAAAATGGTCTTGACCCATATCTATTTCTATGGGAATTCATACATCTACTAGTATAAACAGACCTATCAGAAGGAACAGACCTATCAGCAGGAATGGAATGCATTCTGCTGACATTATAATGTGCCTGTGGAACTAATGAAGGTTTGGTCCACTTTTGTGTAGGTCTATTATTAACCACAGAAACACCCATCCTCTTATCATGAAAATCACAATCCTTAATTAAATGCAATTTGCTACCACAAACAAAACACTTCTTCTTCTTAGAAGATTTATTAAATCCAAAAGATGTCTTATTAAACACAGAATTATTCAAAGAAACACCAGAAATAGAATTGTTTTGTAAACACTGAAAGGAATTGTTTTCATAAGAAGAAAATAACAAGTCTTCAGAAGAGGCTGTCTTAAAAAGAACTTCATTAGCAGCAACTTCAGAGTCCACAGACTTGTAAAAAGATTTGTCAGAATTCTTTATTGAGGACTTGGGTGAGTCTGACTTGGTCTTGGAATCACAGCTGGCATAACTAGAGGTCTCTGAGGTCTTGTCCCTGGAAGAACAAGAGACATAAATGTTAGAATCATTACTAGATATACTTCTAGAATCAGGGGAGTCATTGATCCTAATGCCAGTGGTTTCCTTTGATTCTGGTAAGTCAAACTTATGGGATGTGGGCTTAGGGGTTCCTATGGTTGGAGAGTCTTCAGACTTATTTGGCAAGTCTTTAGACTTTTTGCCAAAGAGATGGTGTGAACCATCAAAGTTAGAGGTTTTGGTAGTAGGCATAAATACACCTCTGATAGGTCCTGGTACAGCATGCAAATCTCCATCTTTAACATAATTTGCTAAGCCTGCTGGTGTAGGTTTACCCACATCATTCCTTGTCTCTAAACCAACATATTTTTTAAAACCTAAACCTATTCCAGAGTTTATAGCTTGACTACCATAAATACAGCTAGCTAAATTATCTCCTGAAAGTAACCAATTTTTATGTAAAGCTACTTCTTTATCTAGTTTCTCTTGCAAAACACTTTTCTCAGACTCAATTCTAGCTTTTTCTTTTTCAGAAAACTTTAATTCATTGCTAGAACATTCTAAATCTCTACTTAAAACTCTAATCTTTTCCTCATAAGCCAATTGATTTTGTCGAAACCACATCTTTTGTTGTTCTAAGGTTTTAAAAGCTTCTTTATAAGTTGCTGCTTCAATGAAACACTCATTATATTTTGGTTTCATCTCATCATAAGCTTCTTTTAGAATTGTATATTTAGAATCACAATCACAAACACAAGTAGATACCTGAGGAGAGATTCCCATAAGACCAAAGTTATCATCACAACTAGCCATGCAAGAGATTTGAGGAGAGCTGCTTGTTGCATCTTCATGCTCATTCCAGTCAATACTAGCATCAATAGCAGTGACCAAGGCCTTTGATTCTCCAGCCTCCACTTCTTTCTTCTTGTATGCTGAATATCTGGTACTGGCTTCACCCTTCTTGGCTGTGCACTCTCTTGTAAAATGGCCAATTTCTCCACAAGCGTAGCACTTTACTTTCCTCCTGTCAAACCTAGCTGCATCTCTACCATCAACATTGAGCTTTTTACCAACCTTTTGCTCAAATCTTCTAACCTTGAGGGAGAGCATAGCCATTTGCCACTTTAAGTCCAACTCTTCTAAAGCAAGTTCATCAATCTGCTCAAAATCTTCATAAGCTATTTGTTGCTGTTTATCAACTTCAGCAACAAATGAATGAAGTACATCTTCCATTACATTACTAATCTTTAGATGAGTTATTGGATTAGCATTTGAAAAAGACAATGTGGTAATAGGAAGATTTTGGCTTGGAGTGGATGGACTTGAGTAAACCTGTGGTACTGGGGATGGACTTGTATAGGTATGTGGCATGTAGTTTGAGTTAGAGCTGACAAATGCAGATTGTGAAGGAGTTACTGAATATGGAGAGAATCCCTTTATGTCACCTTCCAAAGCTCTGAGTTTGTTGTACAAGTCATCAAAACTGAGGTAGTCCAGGCCACCTTTGGTTTTCAATGATATACTCACCTGAGACCATAAGGGAGGTAAGGCTCTTAGAAACCTGGAATTTACCTCTTCATTGTTAGGTCTGGCTAGAAGCTGATTCAAGTGACTCAGAATCTTCTGAAACCTGTCATAACCTTTGTGGAGACCTTCTTCTTCAGTTATCTTGAATTCTTGGAATTCTTGCTTCAACATACTCTTTCTCATCCTCTTTGATTCTCCATTCCCACCAAATCTAGCTTTTATGGCCCACCAGATTTCTCTTGGATCAGTCATGGAATGAAAATCTCCCAAGTGGTCATCAGGGATTGCCTGCAGCAATATGGTTCTAGCTTTGTTTTCCCTTGTATGGCAAGAATTTCTTCAGCAGAAACAGGTTCCAAACTCTTAATTTTGCCATCAGGATCTACACTTTGCTTTTTAGGACGACAACTATTGAGTATAACATTCCAGAGGTTATAATCAACACTTGCAATCTAGTTCTGCATCTTCATGGCCCAGATCTCATACTCATCCTTCCTTAGAAAAGGAAGTTTGGCATTGCTGTTAGAGAAGGCCACCTGTTGTAGTTGTTGAGTAAGAGAGCCTGCTTCTGAAAGAGCAACATCATCGCCTGGTTTATCTCCCATTGGTACTTGAGTGAAAAGTTATGTCATTGTGTTTGAGGTTACAGAGAGTATCTCGTGGCTCTGATACCACTTGCAGGAATCTATTCCATGATAGATCACGAGCCAATAGATCGTTAGCCAGCTAATGTAATCACTAGTAAGACTAAGTTAGATAATCTCTGTGAGCTTGTAATTATTGCGGAATATAAAAACAAACTTATACTAAACTTGATCCTCTATGGATCGATAAACTTTTACTAATAATGTTAATGAAACTCGTACATATTACAATGACCTAGGGTTCCTTATATACTAGTGGAAACCCTAACCTTTCTTACAAGAAACAAATATCATAAACTAATAAAAGATATTCTACATATCTTGTCCGAAATTACATAAGTTCTATCCACGGTTTAACTCTATCCGTAGGATCTCTATACGTCCGCAGGAACCAGTCATCAGCAAAAAGTCACTAAGCCTTCCGCAGTATCAGTAAGCAGTATCTTCAATAATTCCTTACAGAGGGCCTTTTGAAATTTTAAATTTGTATGCTTTCCCTCATACCCCAAAGTTTTTAAACCAGCAAAAATAGCAGAATTGGCAAGACAAGTGGTCTCTGTTTCATCATTTAAGAGAAGAGATTCCCTTATAGATGATTCAGTTACACGAACCTTTTGCCCATCTACTAAAGCACTGACATATTTTTCCTCATTCATAGTTTTGACTTTAGCAGTAAGCCAAAACTGTTTGATGTAGGAAACAAATATAGTAGGATTCACAGTGAGTGCATACCTAAGAGAAGTAGCATTCAAAAATTTGACCATATCTGTGAGCCCTTCAGGAACCAACTCTTCATCCAAAACGACCACACTATTGTGCTGCTCTGCCCAGGTACGTGCACAATCCATGAATTAGGGTTTAGAGAAATTGGGGATAATTGACTTGGAGAATAATGGAGTGTTAGGGTTTGTGATAACTTCAATTTGGAGCGTGTAAAAACCAATTATGAAGGTTAATTAGGTTTTAAACTGATTGGAAGAAGTTACACATACCACCCTCTCACTTACAACCGTAGCAGCATAACCATGTCATCCACAACTAGCAGCAGAATGAAACAACTAGCAGCAGAGTGAAATTAAGGCAGCAGCAAAGTTGACTAATCAAACTTGGTCAAAAAGTCAAGAACGCATAACAATTAATGCGCTTGATACTCCGTAATCCCTATAAAACCGGACGAAATCTCTTCCCTAATTTACCACAATCAAACCCTAATCACAATAAAAAACGCCAATCTTGTAATTAAAACTTCCAATCACCCAAATCAAATCCTCAATAACTATGAAATCTTCTCCCGTAATCATCAACATATCATCTGATTCTTCTTCTGAGGATGAGACACTATTTGAAACATATGTCCCTCCTTTCCGTCCTCCTCATAATGGTTGTAGAACCAAGGAACAAGCTAGAAAGAGGAAGCATGATCTCCCTGTCTTCAAAGATCTTTTGAACCTGAATCAAACCCCAAACACTTCTAGGGGTAAAGAGGTGATGTCCCCCAAGTCTCCATCATCTTCAGAATCATCAGAAGACCCTGCTTGGATCCCTATCAGACCACCATCTCCAATGGAGCTGGTTTCCCCCTTCATCTATACATTATCAGATGAGGATGACCCACACCACAATCCACCATCCACTCCTGAAAGACCATCATCATCAAGACCAAGACCTAAGACATCGACTAAGGCAAGAAAGTCAAACCCTCCTCTGCCAAAGGAGAGAGAGATTATACTTGGGCTTTCATGCCCTAGAAATTGACGTTTTAAGTCTTTTGATTGTAGTTTGTTGTGTAGCAGTCTTTTGTTATTTCAGAACTTGATGTGGATGTACTTTTGTTGAATGTACTCTTTGGATCGATGAATGAAAGTTGTTAAATTTTAGTTAATTAACTTGCAAATCATCAATTCTCAACTTATCCTGCAAAATGTTAGTCCAAACACCACAAAGTATACAAGAATAAACTAGCAGTAGAGTAAAATAGCAGTAGAGTACATTACAACTTAATCATATGCTTCTTAAGAAGCAGCAGAAACAGATTAACAATCAGCACAAAAACTTTACACCTTTTACAAAGACAATAAGAGATAAGTTTTTCAAAGATTAATCATACCAATGTTTGCAATTAAGAATTGAAATCTTCCCACATCAAAGTGTTTAGTGAGAAGATCAGCAACATTGTTATCAGTATGAATTTTGACAATTTGAATTAACTTCTTTTCATAGCAATCCCTAATGAAATGATGTCTTATCTCAATATGTTTTGTTTTAGAATGAAAAACAGCATTTTTAATTATGCAAAGTGTGTTGTTGTTATCAATATGAATTTTGGTGTTCATGAAATTGTACCCATAATCCAGTAGTTGATTTTGCATCCATAGCACTTGACCACAGCAACTTGAAGCAGCCACATACTCAGCTTCAGTTGTAGAATTTGCAACCACTGTCTGTTTCTTGCATTGCCATGACACCAATCTGTTTCCATGAAATTGACAACCTCCAGTTGTAGACTTTCTATCCAAGCAAGCACCAGCATAGTCACTGTCTGAATATGCCACCAAATCAAAAGGTGAATCCTTAGGATACCTTAGGCCCAATTTAGGTTGATGCCTTAGATACCTAAAAATCCTCTTTACTGCATTGAGATGTGATTCTTTTGGACATACTTGGAATCTTGCACAGGCACATACAAAAAACATAATATCAGGCCTTGATGCTGTAAGATACATCAATGAGCCAATATGGACCTGTATAAGTGAACATCTACTTCTTTTCCATATTCATCCTTCAACAATGGTTTGCTGGTATCCATGGTTGTCTTAGCAGGCTTAGCATCTTCAAATCCAAACTTCTTCAAGATGTCATTAACATACTTATCCTGACTAATAAATATGCCATCATTCTTTTGAACCACTTGTAGTCCCAAGAAGAAGTTGAGTTCTCCCATTAAACTCATTGCAAACTTATCCTTCATAAGCTTCTCAAAATCAACACACATTGCCCTGTTTGTTGAACCAAAGATGATGTCATCAACATAGATTTGAACCAGCAAAATATCATCTTTTTGTCTTTTGAGAAACAAAGTCTTGTCAATCTTTCCTCTACTGAACCCAGAGTCTAACAAATATGTTGACAAGGTATCATACCAAGCTCTGGGAGCTTGATGCAATCCATACATTGCTCTATTCACCTTGTAAACTTTGTCAGGATAATTAGGGTCCTCAAAACCTGGTGGTTGAGACACATAATCTTCTTCTGTAATGGTCCCATAAAGGAAAGCACTCTTGACATCCATCTGATACACCACAAAATCTTTGAATGAAGCATAGGCCAAGAATAGTCTAATGGCTTCTATTCTTGCCACTAGAGCAAATACCTCATCATAGTCAAGTCCCTCTTGTTGTGTGTATCCTTGAGCTACTAACTTAGCTTTATTTCTGATGACTATCCCCCTTTCATCTCTTTTACATCTGAAAACCCATTTAGTACCAATAACTCTTTTTCCATTTTGCAAATCAACCAAAGTCCATACCTCTTGTAGCTTGAATTGCAGAAGCTCATCTTGCACTGCTTCCACCCAACTAGCTTCTTGTAGGGCTTTGTATGTATTCTTGGGTTCAATTTGAGATAGAAAACAGGCAAACAAGCAATTTTGTAGATCTTTATGACTGTTTCTTTGATGCAGAGATCTTGCAAAGAAACTTTGATGTTGAAGATCTTTGAGCGCTTTAGTCATTTTCCTTGTTTGTACAGATAATTGAGGATCACTTAGCATTTGTTCTTTTGGATGATCCTTATGAACTCTTGTAGTAGTAGTGGGATTAACAGGAATATTCAGTTCCAAATTAGTATAGTCTACTTCAGCTCCAAATAATTTACCATCAAGAGCATCATCATATGTGTCATCATAGATATTCTCTAGAGGAGGCATATTTGGATCTTCAGGGTAATTTGTATCATCAAAAGGTCTATCCTGAGTATCCAAAGAAGGAAACTGTGATGTAGAAGCAGAGTAAATAGGCTTAGCAGCAGAATTGATTGAAGTAGTAGTTGCTGGTTTTGGTCTAGCAGTAGAGTCTTCTGAGTCAGCAGTAGAGTCTTCTGGCCTTGTAGGAGAGTCAGCAACAACTACTTTTGGAGCTACATTGGGTATCTTTTCTACATTAATTGAAGTTTCAACATCTGCTTGAGCTTCCTTAGGTTTCTCTGGAGGAACATCATCTTCTTGTGTATCTTGATCTTGCTGTAAAGGTATGAAAGTAGGACCAACCTTCAGTTTCTCAATCAAAACAATGTCTTCTTGTGGTTTGTTAGTGTCAACACTAGCAATAACAGGTACATAATTCATTGTCTTGGTCAGAATGTCAACACCAAACATCCATTCAGGTCCTTTTCCTGTAGCATTAGATGTGTTCTCACTAAACTTGATATGCAAATTCTCCTCCACATGTTTGGTTCTCTTGTTATATACCCTGAAAGCTTTACTATTTACAGAGTAACCAACCAAATTTCCTTCATCAGCTTTCTCTTCAAACTTGCCTAACTGATCTTTATTGTTCAAAATAGTGACAGGACATCCAAATGGCTTGAGAAAATTAATCATTGGTTTCTTCCCATGTAAAAGCTCATATGGAGTTTTGTTGTGAGGCTTCACTACCTTACTCCTGTTTTGCACAAAACATGTAGTGTTTACAGCTTCAGCCCAAAAAGGTATAGGTAATTTAGATTCAGATAACATTGTTCTTGCAGCCTCAATTAGTGTCCTATTTCTTCTCTCTGCAACACCATTCTGTTGTGGAGTTCTTGCAACACTGTATTGTCTTAGAATACCTTTTCTCACACAGAATTGGTTCATCACACTATTTTTGAACTCAGTACCATTGTCACATCTTATAATTTTCACTCTGTGGTTGTGCAGGTTTTCAACTCTTGTGATAAATTCCTTAAGAATTTCTGGGGTTTCATCTTTAGTGGCTAAGAAAAACACCCATGTAAACCTGCTATAGTCATCTGTGACCACTAGGCAATATGACTTCTTGTTTAAACTTTTCACAAAAACAGGCCCAAATAAATCCATGTAGAGCACATGTAAGGGCTCTGTATTTGTGTTCACTGTCTTAGACTTGCATGAGACTCTATGTTGTTTTCCTTTTTGACAAGCAATACAAGTCTCACAATTTTCAAACAACTTTGTGGGCATGCCTCTCACAAGATTTCCTTTCACCAACTTGTTCATTGTCTTGTAGTTCAGATGCCCAAGTCTTCTATGCCATAATTTGGACTCATCAACTATGGCTTTTGCAGTCAGACAAGTTAAAGCTCTTTTGGGAACTATGTTCTTAATATGGTCACTGTATATATTTTCGTTTCTAGGGACCTTCAATAGCACAAATTTATCATTTGGAAACTGAAAATCAGGAGAAAGGATTATACATTCCGTGTCTGTAAAAAGAACAAAATTCCTTTTGTCACACATTTGTGAAACACTAAAGAGGTTAAACTTAAGCCCTTTCACAAGAAATACCTTCTCAAAGTCCAAATTTCCAGTTCTTAAAGTGCCTCTACAAACAATCTTTCCACCTTTTGGATCATTCCCAAAAGCAACATAACCACCTTCAAAAGCCTCAAAATCTTCAAGCAGAGACTCATCCCCTATCATATGTCCAGAGCATCCACTATCAACTATAACCATATCTTTAAGATCATCCAGTAGATTACCCTACACATGAAAATAGAGAAATTAGTTTCTCTTGGGGACCCAAGCCATTACTGACTTGGATCTGCCTTGTGCATCAACATAGTTAAATTTCTTTAAATCACTTGATGCACTGTTGGTTTTGGAAACATTGTGTGTAACAGTTGATTTTGGTTTCCAAAACCAACAAGTTGAGGCCTTAACAGCATAAAAATGATTTCCAACAACTATATTTGATAAAACTTTTGGCCCAGAAGTAGAAAGTTTTGTACTAGCAGCAGATTGCTTACTAGCAGCAGAATGCTTACTAGCAGCAGAGTGCTTGCTAGCAGTAGAGCCAGCAACAGAACCGGTTGTGGTTTTAAAAGCACCATTTGATTTAGCAGCATAAATGGATCTAGTTGCACCAGATCTTAACAACACAACCCTAGGAATCATGTTTCTATTTGGATGAGGGTGAGTATTCTGATTAACATATTTGTGATTCACCCTAGTGTATTGATTCCAAACAGGTTTCTTGTGGTCAGGATAGCTATTAATCAAATGTTCAAAGCTACCACACTTAGGCTATGTTTGGCAAAAGTAGCTGTGAGCAGTAGCATTGAGCAGGAGCAGTGAGCAGTAGCTGTGAGCTGTGAGCTGTAGCCAAAAAAGCTCACAGCTTCATAAAGAAGCATTGAGAAAATGAGGTTTCCTAAAAAATAGCAAAGCCCACAGCTCTCATGCCAAACAAACATCAAAAATAAAAAAGCTCATTCGCACCGCTCATTACCCAAAAAAGCTCCAAAAAAGCTCCGCGCCAAACATAGCCTTATAACAAGCCTTTTTCTTCAATTTAAACTCACTACCTAATTTGTTTGAAACTAGGTTATTAAAGTTTCTCTGGTTTCCCCTAGGCTTATTATTGAAACCATTCATTCTATCTCTAGAAATCTCATTATATTCAACCAATCTCTGATAACGCTCAAAGTTAACATGTTTTTATAAGCGTTATTAGTGTTTTTGTGTATGTTATTTGGTTGTTTTTATATGCTTTTGCCACTAAATCGTATGAAAGTATGTTTTGTAGCATATGTAGCCAAATGCAGGAAAAATGGAGAAAAAATGAAGGAATTGAAGTATACGCGATTACACGAAGATTCCAAAGCTCAAAAGTCCAATCTATGAAGTAATTCATAAGAGAACCTAATTTTTGTCATCTCAAAGTTCCAAGTTCAGAAGTTAATCAAGTTTGGATAGTACATAAAGAGCTACACAAGTCAAAGTCAAAGTCCAAAGCTGCCAGAAATTACCATCCGATCGGTTGGTGTGAAACCGATTGGATGGTCATAAGTACCTTTCACCAACCGATCGGTGCCAACCCGCAACCGATCGGTTGGTCAGTTCTGCATGTTTTTTCCAACTTTTGTGCACGAATCTTGGTCTTTTGTCTCAAGGTTCTAGGCCCTTTTTAGTATCTTATTGTCCAAGTTCAAGCATTTACGTTCTTATTTATGACCAAGAGTGTTGGACAAGTCTATAAGGGACTTCAAAAGTGCATAACTCAACACCATTCAACACACAATTGAAGATACCATTTACTCTCATTACTACACACAATTATTATCATCTTCTAGCTCTCTAAGGAGGAAAATTCATGCAGAAAGAACCAGGAACTTTGGAGGATCAAGGAAGTAACATTTGGAGTCCGAAAATCTCAAGAAATCATCACCAACTCTTAGGTTATCAATACCTTGTCATTTGTTATCAATTTCAAATCATTGTAAGACTTATAACCATGGATTCTTATGTTAAATATTCTGAGTTTATTTGCATGTTTGCCATGAGTGGCTAGTAATCTTTTTACACTTGTTTTGATGATGTTTTATACTTAGTGATAGTGATGATTGTGATAACATGTTTTAATTCAATTTCAAGTCAATCCTAAGAACCAATTGTACTTTAAGTTTCATCGTGACATTTGTTTAGCCAAGGTTAACTAATTGATAATAGTTTCAAAGGTCGAAAGATTTGTTATTACTCAACTAGTTATAATCATTTGTCTATGAATGATTGTTTTTCACCACAATTATTCTTGACTAAACAAAGAAACAAGAAGTATGATTGTAATAAGAATTCTTTTATAACGTCAAATCGGATTGTTTGCAAACCTTTAGTAGGACGAAAGTTTAAATGTTTATAAACGATTGTGATCTTTTTGTCTATAAAGAGGTTACCTTTTGTATTGACCATTTCTAAAGAGTATTTGATTGGTAATAAAAGTTTGTCTTGTGTTTAAGATATCCACCATACCTTATGAACCTTGGATAGATCTTGAATTGATTGGTTTACACCTAAAGCTTGTTTTTATGAACTAAAATCTTGACGAAGGTTTAACTTGTAGAAACAATAGATTAGATCACCATCTAATTATCTCAACCAACATGTTATCAAAAGTTATCACAATCATGTGTGTCATTAAGTAGAAAACTAGTCTAAACAAGTGTAGTTTTTAATCTATTGAATTTGCTTATTATCATATTTGCATACATTAGAGATTTACTTTTAGACTTATATTTCGATTCACTCACAAATCCCTGCGAACGATCCCGACTTACCATCATATCTTGCTATAACGGACGAGTACACTTGCTCGTATGTGTTGTTTCTAGATTTGGTAATTCACTTTTATAAATTTAAAACTTGCACTAACAAACATCGCATCAATCTACTAGAGATACCCTTACCTAACACAGGTCTCACTAACTTCACCTGTTCAATTTTAGGTTCAACTTTAGTAGGAATCTCTTCCTTTTCTTCACTTTGTTCTGGTTCAACCTGTTCTTGTTCCTCATCACTATCTGAGTACCAATCTTCAATAATTGGAGCATCAGGAAATTTTCTGCCCTCTACCTTAGGTGTTTCTAAGACACTTGTACTAGACTCACCTATTGGTTTTTTAATATTAAGCTCACTAATAAAGGACAATTCTTTTCCTGGTGGAGCAAAGGCACTTTTAGCAGGAGGAGCAACCTCTTTATAACCTATTCCACTGCCTTTCCTCATGATGGTACTCTCAATAGATTTATTAACCAAGTCAGAAGCATATTGTTGTTTGTTTACTCTTACTATATGGTTTTCTTTTTCAGCAAGAGCTGCATCCCTATCTCTTTCTGCTTCTACTAATTTATTTTTAAGAAACTCAATTTCACTGTTTTTCTTAAAAATTTCAACATCTTGTTGGTTAATTCTATCTACATACTCTAGCTCACACTCTTTTAAGTACTCAAGTCTTTTTTCAACATTTTGAATACCTACTTTGTAACCTAGGTTATCAAGTTTTAGGTTTTCAACTTCTCTAATTAGACTCTCATTCCTAGACTTAAGTTCTTCTACAGTGTCAGCACAAGACTTAAAAGAACACACAGATAAATCATAATCATTAGATACCTCAGAGTCAGATCCAGAAGATGATGATGAATAAGCCATAAGTGCAAAGTTATGCACTTCAGGCTTGACTTGAGCCACCAAGGAATAATTTGGTTCTTCATCAGCCAAATCACTCCAATCATAGTCTCCCAATCCATCACAAGATACCAGTGCAGTAGTGGTATTCTTTGTTTCTTCAGTCTTCTTTGATGCTTCAGCATTTTTCTTTGGAGCTCTACACTCTCTGGCAAAGTGAGCCTTCCTATTGCAGTTCTAGCACTCTATCTTTGACTTATCAAATCCAACATTCTCTTTAGGTCTATACTTGACCTCTCTTCCAGTTCTCTTCCAGAATTTTCTTGCCCTCAAGGTCAACATGGCCATTTGCCATTTAAGATCCATCTCTTCAAGATCATCAGGATCAAGGTGATCCAGATCTTGATTAAGTGCATGTGACCTTATACTTGTAGTTAGATTAGCCAAGAATTCACATAAAGCAATATCACTAGTGGAATTATTATCATTAGAACTAGCAGCAGATCCATCAGCAGTAGATACTCCATAAGCAGCAGAGTGAGATTCTTTAGACCCCTTTGACTTTGAAGATACAAAGGCAAGATTTTGTGTACCATAAGTAGATGAAGTAGACAACTCTGGTTCATACACTCTTAAGTTGTTATAGAGACTTTCCAACTTCATAGTTTCAAAGTCAGGCTTATTCCTCCAAACAACAGTGTGCATACTCCATTCAAGTGCAAGACTTCTGAGAAACTTGAGATTTACATCTTCTTGTGGAACCACATAGCCAACAAGCTTTAAATGACTGACAAGTTGATTGAGCCTGTTATAGGTGCCATTAATCTTCTCTCCACTTTCAATAGTAAAGTTCTCAAACTGATGCTTCAACATGTTTTTCCTTGACTTCTTGGTAGCATCATGTTGGGAATTCTGTGAAGTAAGAATTCTGCTGAAAGGAACCTGCTGAAGAGTTGGTTTCTGCTGAAGCAGTGTATCTGCTGAAGACTAGTTTCAGCATTATTAGTTTCGGCAGATATAGTATTTCCATATTTTATGTAATGTAGTTTGGATATGCATGAGTTTATTTAGGAAGTGATAATGCATATCTTTTAGAAGTTTTAGAATATACGTTTCTTGTGAAATGGTTTAGGGTTCCTTATGCATAAAAGGAACACACAATTATGTATTGAACAATTTTTAGAAAATACTCTTATTATAATTAGAAAGATCCATAGAGGATCAAGAGTTCTTAGTATCGAGCTTATGTTTTGTTTCCGCTTTATAAATACAAGTTGCAGAGATTGTCTACTAGTGTGTTATTGATTACAGTGACACTACTAACGATTCTCGAGTGCTCAAGAAGATCTATCAAGGTCTTATAGTTTCAACAAGTGGTATCAGAGCCTCGAGAGAGTCTCTGTCATACTAAGAAACTCAAATCTTACACCTTTACAATCCAAACAAATCAACAAACATGCCTGGATCTGATGATGATGTTGATACAACACAGAACATTAACACCACTTCTCTTCAACAACTCAACCTCTCCAACAGTAATGCTAAGTTTCCATACTTGATTGGAATCTGTGGGAGGTTGTCAAAAAGGGGAATAGTCTGAAGAAGCGTGTTACAGATGCCGATGGAGTTGTTACTATTGTAGGTCCCAAAACTGCTGAAGAGATTCTGGCTGTGCAGAGGGAGAGTAAAGTCAGAACAATTCTGCTCCAAGCTATACCAGATGACCACATGGGTGACTTCCATTTTATGGAGGATGCCAAGGACATTTGGATGGCTATAAAAGCAAGATTTGGTGGGAATGAGGAATCAAGAAGGTTGCAGAAGTCTATGCTGAAGCAAAAGTTCCAAGAATTTCAGATATCTGAAGAAGAGGGAATTCATAAGGGTTATGACAGGTTTCATCGAATATTAAGTCAACTTAATCAGTTGAAGGCTAGACCCGATAATGAGGACTGTAATGCTAAATTTCTGAGATCTCTACCGCCATCTTGGTTACAAGTTTGTATTGCTCTCAAGACCAAAGGTGGGTTGGACATGATGTCTTTTGATGACCTCTACAATAGGCTTAAATCACTTGAGCCTGATGTTAGAAGTCCCATTCGTCCATCCACTCATTCTGCATTTGTTGGTGCCTCTACAAAACCTGTGCATCAAGCCTCAAGTTCATATTCATCAGGAGCATCTTCTCAAACTCATACTCAATCTGCTCCTAAACCAAAATCCACTAGTGTGCTGGAATATATTGTTCATTCATTTGTGGCTGAATATGAACATCAGCAGTTTCTTGCTTATGAGGATTTTGAACAGGTAGATCCATTGGAAATGGAGGAGATGCACTTGAAATGGGAGCTTGCAATGATCTCCATGAACATTAAGAGGTTTGAAGCCAAGTCTGGAAGGAAGTTTGGTTTTAATGGAAGAGAAGCAGCAAGGTTTGATAGAAGGAAGGTTAAATGCTACACTTGTGGTCAAGTGGGACATTTTTCAAGAGAATGCAAGGAGAGAAAGGCTGGAGATGAAGTTAGATATGGTTCTTATCCAGTGGACGCAGGGAATAACAAGACTGTACCTTCAAAGGCTATGGTGACTCTGGATCACCAAATTGATTGGGCTGACCATGAACCTGCTGGAGAGGAAGCTTCTACTTCTTCACAAGTGAATCTACTGGCATTCTCACCTCAGAAGACAAGAAGGAGCAAGTTTCCTTGATGGGAATTTCTCAGGTACACAACTGTGTGTTTGGATGTAGTGTAAGATACAATGAGCTTAAACAAGAATTTGATGAATTGAAACCAAAATACAATGAGTGTTATGTTGAATTAGAGTCTTATAAAATGGTTTTAAAAACTTTAGAGAAACAAAAAGTATGGTTTCAAAAGAATCAAGTTAAATATGATGAAAAGATAAGAGTTCTAGAAAGTGATTTAGAAATTGCTAAGATAGACTTAAAACGTACTAAAAAAGAGAAGTCTGATCTAGAAAAGGAAAAACAAGAGTTACAAGCTAAATTAGATAAAGAGATAGCTGGTCGTATGAAATGGCAGGAAGGGGCATCTAATTTAAGTAAATTAATTGATGGTCGTCAATTTGTTAGGTCTAGAAAGGCATTAGGATACGAGAAATATATAGACCCTGAAGAGTTAACCTATCCTGATATGTCTAGTGTTTTTGACCCTAAACCAGCCTTAGCTTATCAAACACCTGTTAAATATGTTAAGGAAGGGGGAATGAATGTTGTACCTGGACCTATAAGAGGGGAACACATGCCTATAGACTTGTCCGTACCTGTTGACTTTGATGGATCACACCATTTATATGGCAAAAAGTCAACTTACTTGCCAGACCCTATTATTAAATCTACTGACTTTGTCTCTTGTTGTGACAGTGACAAGTCTTCTGATGAAGGGTCTACCTCATTTGTCAGTTGTGATTCAAGTGAGAAGTCTGACTTGCCCAAGACCACTCCCAAGACCACCCCCAAGACCATACCAAAGACATCACCCAAGACTCCCCACAAGCCTTCTAGAGTTGCTGCTTATAACAAGACAATTTCTGCTGAAGACTTGTTTTTAAATTCTTTGCATAATAATACTTTTGGTTTTGTTAAAAACAATTCTGTTTGTCATGGTGATTTGAATACTTTTTCATGTTATGGAAATTCTTTTGGTTTGAATAAATCTTATAAAAGGAAGAAGTGTTTTGTGTGTGGAAGTAAATATCACTTGATTAAGGATTGTACATATCATGAGCAAAGAATGGGTGAATGTGTTAGTCAAAGAAAATCTAGGCACATGTGGAAGAATGTTAGTGAAATACCCCTTTTTGTTCCACATCAGCAGAAACCCAATTCTGCTGAATCTCATTCTTCATGGAGAAGAACCAGTACTAGACCAAATGTTCAACCCACTAGTTCTTTCTTTTATAATGGTTATTGGCCTAATCACTTTGACTCAATGTATAATGGTGGTGGGAAATGGAATACTGCTGTAAAGCCCTCAGCAGGTTGTTCTTGGACAAAGAAGGGACCTAATATGTATTACAGGCCCAAGAACAATGGTGGATCTAAAACATCTACATGGCCTATCAGCAATGACTTGAGTCTCCAATGTGTACTAATTTTGTACAATTTTTGTTGTTGTTGTAGGAACATCCTTTGAAAAGTACTGAAGTTGGTATTGTTGATAGTGGTTGTTCTAGAAGTATGTCAGGGGACAAGGACAAGATGCATGACTTTGAGCCCATAGAAGGAGGAGGCACTGTAACCTTTGGTGGTGGAGATGGCAAGATTACAGGGAAAGGAACAATTAAGACACCCTTGTTAGATTTTGAAAATGTTTATTATGTGAAGGAACTGGAGCATTTTAATCTATTCTCTGTATCACAAATTTGTGACACTAAGAATAAGGTTTTCTTCTCTGAAGATGAGTGTCTTGTACTATCCAAGGACTTCAAACTCCCAGAAGACACACCTGTATTGCTGAGAGTTCCTAGAACCTTCAACTTATACACATTCAATCTGAATGATGTCAAGCCAGAAGGTGATCTAACATGTTTGGTAGCCAAAGTTTCCCTGGATGAATCTAATAAATGGCATAGAATAATGGCACATGTGAATTACAAGACTATCAACAAGTTATCCAAACTTGGTCTTGTTAAGGGCCTTCCTTCTAAACTCTTCACCAATGAACACAATTGTATTGCTTGCAACATGGGAAAGCAACACAGAGCCTCTTACAAAGCAGTCAAAGCTGTGAGCACCATTTCTGAACCTCTTCAGTTGCTGCACATGGATCTCTTTGGTCCAACTCCCATTAGAAGTATTGATCACAAGTACTTCTGCCTGGTTATCACAGATGATTATAGCAGGTTTTGCTGGGTATTCTTTCTCAAAACTAAAGATGAAACAACTCCAATTCTGAAGGAATTCATTATCTTAGTTGAGAATCAGCTGAATAAAAAGGTTAAAGGAATTAGGTGTGACAATGGTACATAATTCAAAAATGTTGTCTTCATAGAATTCTGTATGTCCAAGGGGATTAGAAGGGACTATAGCACTCCAAGAACCCCACAACAAAATGGGGTTGCTGAAAGGAAAAATAGAACCCTCATTGAGGCAGCAAGATCAATGCTTGCAGACTCCAAACTACCCACAATGTTTTGGACTGAAGCAGTAAGTACTGCTTGTTATGTCTTGAACAGGGTATCCATCAGTAGACTTCATGTCAAGACACCTTATGAACTTCTCACTGGGAAAGTTCCAGACATACATTACCTTAAGCCTTTTGGATGCAAAGTGACTATTTTGAATACTGCTGATATACTGGGTAAGTTTGATGGGAAAGCTGATGAGGGGTATATAGTTGGTTATTCAGCTCATAGCAAGGCCTATAGGGTTTATAATATGAATGCTAGAAAGATTGAAGAGACCCTTAATCTAAGATTTCTTGAAGATCAGCCTAATATTTAGGGACAAGGCCATTCTTGGTATTTTGACCTAGACTATTTGACTGACTATTTGGGTTATACTAGGCATGCTTCTAATCCTCATGCAGGTACCAAAGATCCAAACTCTAACCCTGCAGGTTCCATGGATGATGACTCAGAATGTGAGTCTGAGCCAGAAGAGAATAACATTGGTGTATCATATTTTCCACCTAACCATTTTATAGGTAATCACTCTGCTGCAGAATAAGATGACGAGTCACATTATGAAGAGGATCTTGCAAGACTACAGAAGCAAGAACATGCTGCTACTAAGGAAGCTTAGAAACTCAATGACAAGGTTACACAAGAGACTGAAGCTATCCTACATCAATCAGCATAAGCAGTCAGTGGAAACAAGGATACTGCTGATGATTCTACTGAAGGCATATCTCTTCCCACTGATAAGATCCCAGATGCTGATACTGCTGCTGCTCACTCTCCCATCTCTAATGAAGTCTCATCAGACTTTGATAAGCCATTTACAAGATTTCCAAGTCCTTCTGATCTTGGGAATTATCAGCCAAAGCCTGGCTTGTTTCACTCAGCTTCTTATGATACTGAGTTTGGACCTACAGTCACCAACCTTGATGCCAAAATTGATGTTCCACCTACAGCTACAAAAAGGATTCATAATGCTCATCCCCTATCAAAGATTATTGGAGATCCTAAAGACCCTGTTAGAACTAGAAGCACTGTCAAGAATACAAAATATGGTGAAGTTGCTTTCATCTCTTATGTCTACAATCAAAAGAGGAACAATCACACAGACTTCAAACATTGTCTGTTTGCATGCTTTCTTTCTCAAATATAACCAACTAGTGTTCCTCAAGCACTGGCTAATTCAAGTTGGCTTGAGGCAATGCAAGAAGAGATGCTGCAATTTAAGAATCAGCAGGTTTGGATTTTGGTTTCTCTTCCTGATGGTAATTATGCCATTGGGACAAAATGGATTCTAAAGAATAAAAGAGATGCACGGGGTATTGTGGTGAAGAACAAAGCAAGACTAGTGGCTCAAGGATTTAGACAAGATGAAGGCATTGACTATGATGAGGTCTTTGCACCAGTGGCCAGAGTTGAAGCTATAAGGATCTTTTTGGCCTATGCCTCTTACATGGGCTTTATGGTTTATCAGATGGATGTTAAAGGTGCTTTCTTATATGGTGAGATTGAAGAGGAGGTTTATGTGACTCAACCCAAGGGATTTGAAGACCCTGATCATCCTGAGTATGTGTACAAGGTTGTTAAAGCTCTCTATGGACTTCATCAAGCTCCCCGAGCTTGGTATGCTAGACTTTCCACATTTCTGCTGAAGAATGGTTACAGAAGAGGTGCCATTGACAAGACTCTATTCCTCAAGAAAGATTCTAGGGATATTATTCTTGTGCAAGTGTATGTGGATGATATTATCTTTGGTTCCACCAAAGAAGCATGGTGTAGAGAGTTTGAAGATCTGATGAAGGGTGAATTTCAGATGAGTGCCATGGGAGAACTCACTTTCTTTTTGGGTTTACAGGTTCAGCAGAAACCTGATGGTATTTTCATACATCAGGAGAAATATGTAAAAGATATGTTGTCCAAGTTTGCTATGGAAAATGTCAGGACTGCCACTACTCCCTATGAGGCTCCCAAACCAAAGAACAATCTTGCTCCTGATCTCCCTGTGAATGTTCATTTATACAGGTCCATGATTGGTTCTTTGATGTATTTGACCGCCTCAAGACCTGATATCACATTTGCTGTGAGTGCATGTTCAAGACACCAAGTCACTCCACTTACTTCTCACATGAATGCTGTCAAGAAGATTTTTAAGTATCTTAAAGGCCAACCAAACTTAGGTCTTTGGTATCCCAAAGAGTCTCCATTTCAGCTAGCAGCTTATAGTGACAGTGACTATGCTGGTGCCAATTTGGATAGAAGATCCACAACTGGAGGTTGCCAATTCCTTGGAAGAAGACTGATTTCTTGGCAATGCAAGAAACAGACCATTGTTGCTACCTCTACTACTGAAGCAGAGTATGTTGCTGCTGCCAATTGTTGTGGACAGGTTCTATGGATTCAGAATCAATTACTGGATTATGGGTATAACTTCATGAATACTACCATTTTCATTGACAATCAAAGTACCATTTGTATTGTTAAAAATCCAGTTTTTCATAATAGAACCAAATATATTGAAATCAGACACCACTTTATAAGGGATGCTTATGAGAAACATTTGGTTAAAGTGGTAAAAATTCACACAGATGAAAATGTGGCAGATTTGTTAACAAAAGCATTTGATGGATCAAGGTTTCAATATTTGGTGGTCCATATTGGAATGCTTATCCCTTAACTGCAAAGTTTAAGGGGAGGCATATGCCTCAGGGGAGGATGATGACTGTAAACTTTGTATATGTTGTATAATGTGTATAATTTTTAACACTAACCCACTAATACGTTTGCAAGTTGTTTGGTGTATTTGCTTGTTTGATGACTGTTTTGCAGATGTTCTGAGAATGTAAGTTTCATGTTAATATCACCAAGAGCAGAAGTCAAAGGAATGTGGTCAAAGTGCTGAACATGGTTTCTACTGATAACTTGATAATGCTGAAGGTCTTACACAGTGGATAAATTTAAATAAGATCTTTTCATTCATTCAAAGAAACAAGTTACAGCTTACATTCAATGTTACAACTGAGTTACAATGACCATTCCTAAACATTTGGCTAATTAAGTACTACTAGCTTCTATCACTTATTACAAAATACTTGAGGCTATGACAAGTACAATGATGAAGCTGAAGATGAAAATGCAAGAAGAAGAGAAGGAAGACTGTGAAGATGCTCATGAATTAAAGTCAAGAAAATACTCAAGAACTTTGTTCCATGGCAACATTCCTCAATCATCTACTTCAGCTTCTCCTTTCCCTTACGTATGATCTCAGTCTTCTTGCTCTGTCCAATATGTTCTTGATGTGGAAGACAAGGTCCTAGAGCAGGAAGATCCAACAACAAATTTTGTGATGTTGGAAGAGATGGATCCCTATTACTTGATCTTGGTTGGGATCTCTCTGGTGTGGAAGGAGGAAGAAAGGTTGGATCTTCATTTTCTTCCTCTGAAGAGTCTTCATCAGAGGTATAGATGAAGGGAGAGACAAGCTCTCTCTCAGCAGGAATGGGTACATTGCTTGATTCACCCTTCCTATGAGCATTCCATTGTCTTTCTTGTGCATCCCATCGTTTCTCCAGTGCTCTTTCAAAGTCAGAACCATCAAGCTCCCATGGATATGGTGGTAAATCTTCTTCTGCTGATGGAGAAGAGGAATTTGGATCTGAGATTTCTGGGTGTGATGACATAATTTTGGTGGAGAATTGGGGTAAATTGAAAAATTAGGGTTTGAAAGATGATTTGGGGTATATTGATGACTGAGATGTGTTGTATGGGGGTGATTAAATAAGCCAAGTTTAGGCGTTATGATAATTAATGCGAGTTGGGTAGCACAGTAAAACCAAGATATTGACCGAAGATATTTTTACTTTTGGTTGATTCTGCTGATGGTTGACCATTCTACAGCAGATTTGTGATGAGGCGAAAAATGATCCGTTTTTAGGGGGTCATTTAAGCCCGAATTCGAATTTATTTGATCAAATATTGCCCTAAATCGTTCCTTTTGTGATTTTAGGTACTTTGGGAGAGAAATCTGGAAAAGGAAGCAATTCGGACGTTTTTGGAGCATAAAAGTGAAGAAAACGCCAAAGTCTTAATTTTCCATGCTGGGAACAGTAGGTGACGGCGTCAAGAGTAATTCTCTGACGGCGTCAAGAGCAGAAGTCCATGACGACCCAGTACAGATTTGACGGCATCACGAAGCTAGGGCGTCAAGAGTAAAAAGTCATGACGGCCTGGAAATGATTAAGTCTTGACGGCGTCAAATGTAGATCAAGGCAGTCCGAGAATAGTTCTGGCGGCGAGGTGACGGCGTCACAAGGATGGTCTTGACGCCGTCAGACCTATTTTTCTAGATATAGTTTTCTAATTTTCACATTAAAAAAAGAGAAGTTTTGGAGAAACCCTAAGTACGATTTTGGTGCAACTTTTACAGGTTTTTCAAGGGTTCCAAACCCTTGATACCTTTCATTGTAATTAAGATAAGTGTTCTTCTAATTCAATCAATATGTCTATGTGTTGGTTGTCTATATCTTGTTCTTATCTTAATTCCATCATGCTAGGCTAGATCTATCTTGTGTTTGCTTAGATCTAATGAAACCTAGATGTTAATTATGTGTTGATTACTTGTTTATTCTTGTCTTGGATGAATGATTTATATGTTAGGCTTAAGAAAACTGGCAGATCTCCACTTGGTAACATGCTTGAACGTCTTAAGAAACATGAACCGAGGCGCACTAGGTCTTTATTGGTTGTATTTAATGCATGAGCCACTGTTTACAATCCCTATAGTTGTGCTTGGCATGGTGTAGGAGGAGATAAGAGCTCATAGAATTGGGGAGTTATGTGTGCCACCCCATGAATGGTATTAAGGAATACGATCCATCATCCATGCAATTATAACAAGCAATTAACGTGTAAAAGATGTCTAGGGAGTAGTGAAATCTAAGTAAACACATTTTCTCCATTTACTGCTCACAACTTTAGTATAATTTAGTTTATCTTTATTTCTAGTATTTTATTTTGATTGCATCTTTAGTATTGGGTTAGTTGATTAGCAACTAATTCCGCCCAAATCCTTCAAACCCGAGATATTTAATTGCTTTCTAAAAAATATAAAAATACAAAAATAATCATCCCTCACCTTTAGAACTAGTATTTAGGCTTTCTAATCCTAGCGACACTATTCCTAAGCTGAACGATCAATCCCCCGATACTTGTCACTATACTATACTACAACGATCAGGTACACTGCCTGGTGGGGGTTGTAAGCTTCTCGAGATCCCTCGAGAGGTAAAGCCTGGTGCGATTCCCACGTATCAAGTTTTTGGCGCCGCAACCCGGGGAATAGTTATTGTCTAGGTTAGAATTTCTTTTTATTAGGTCTACTTGCTAGATTCCTTTCTAGTAAGATTTTATTTTTATTTTTAGGTTTCTTTAGTCTATCTATTTCTTTGTGCCTTTGTTCGTAACCACCCGACATCATGGACAACGGGAACATCTTTGAACCCGTCATGCCACCACAACAAAACCCACCATTAGAACCCCTTAGGCCCCGAACCTTAGGAGAGTACTCCCGACCTAGCCACCAAGGCTACCGAAACACCATTGAGCTCACCGGAGCCAATGTGACCCCCTTGCGATCCGACACCATCCGGTTGGTGCAAAGTGGATGTGCATTCCATGGACTTCGTTCCGAAGATCCAAACCAACATCTTAAGGACTTCCTCAAAATCGTAGATTCCATAGACCTAGATGTTGCAACTAGAGAGACAACCCGATTACGCCTATTCCAATTCTCTCTACGGGATCAAGCTAGTCGATGGCTGGAGCGTTTACCCGCGGGATCCATCACCACATGGGATAATCTCGCCAATCACTTCCTTACCCAATTCTTCCCGCCGGAAAAGACTGCAATGCTTAGAAGGGACATTTTGATGTTTGAACAACAGCAGGGTGAAACTTTCTACGAGGCTTGGGCCCGTTTTAAGGATCTCCTCCACAAGGTCCCTCATCATGGTATAAACCTTTGGTTATTAGTCCAGATTTTCTACGACCATGTTGACTATCACACTAAGCACACAATCGACAGGGCCGCGGGAGGTAAATTGCGTGATAAGAATGCCGAGGAGTCTTGGGCAATTATCGAAGAGCTCGCTGTTGATAATCATGAGATGTGGGAATTTAATCATACGATAAAAGCGGCCATCAATGCAGTCTCGACATCTGGAGGGACCACCGAAATCCCCGATGAACTCCTATGCAAACTCGAGGCAAAAGTTGACTATTTTGAGGAAAGGCAAAGGAGACCTTTAAGTCCTAGACGGGCTACTGTCAATTCTGTCTCAAAACCAACTTCGGCACCATTATCTGAGTCACCTTCTAGAGAAAATATCGAGACCTTTCAGAACTATGCCCCACCTTGTTCCCCTCCCAAGGAGCTTAGCTCGGAGTTTGAAGCTAGGATGAGAGAATATATGGCAACTCACTCAGATCGGCTTGCTAGATTCGAGGAAGCAGTTTATAAGCAAAAAGAAGAGATGCAGGAGAAAATGAATGAGATGATGAGTTTATTAGAAGAGTATACCAACCAGAGAACCCCCGAAAGAATACTACTAAGGAAAGAAAGCGCCACTCCCACCACCCAATTTGTTAACACCATCACCATCGTCCAAAAGGATAACGAGAAGGTAGAAACTCCTGCTAAACAGACCTTAGAAAAACCACCAGAATCCCAACCTTTGAGCTACTACCTGAAACATGATATAAACGAAAACACCATAACAAATTGGATTAAGGGTGATGGGCGTAACCAACCTTCCAAACAGGGTTCTGAGAAAGAGGAAGAAGTGAAAGATGAGTATGATACGCTACCTGGAGGATCAGTATTCGAGAGGCTATTGGTACAAAAAGTGGCTACTAAGCAGATAGCATGTGGGAACTTTGAGATACCAACGAGCATCGGGGACTTGAAACATCTTAGCGCTTTCGTCGACCAAGGATCGGAAGTAAATCTTATGCCCCTAACTATTTACATCCAACTAACGTCAAAAATGCCAGCCCCTACTCGTGTTAGGTTATCTCTCGTTGGACACTCGTACGTATACCCCCTAGGAATCGTAGAAGATGTATTAGTTAATGTCGCAGGATTCATGTACCCCGTTGATTTTATGATCATCGATGATAAAGGGGATGGATGCATGCCAATAATCCTTGGGTCACCATTCCTCACCACCGCTAGGGCTGTCATTAAGTATGAAGGTAGGAAGATCGAGCTTAAATCTGGAAAAAGAAAGATTAGCTTTCCCATGACCCCGCGAAGTGGGCATGAGAATTTGAGTTGGAGAAAGATCAAGAAAAACATTGACACGACACCCATTTGTGTTCAGAATAAAATTCTTGCATGGGAGGCAAGAATCAAAAGCTATAAGGAAGCCAAAAATGAAAGAAGCAAAAACAATAAGGTTCAGGTCGAATTCGAACATACTCAACCCATAGAAAATCATGTACCATTTGAGGAAGGGAACTTGGTACTCCTGAGACACTTGGAAACAACAATACCACCCGATAAACCAAGTCCTTGGTGGTATGGGCCATTCACAATCGAAGGTGTGAGCCAAGATGGGGTAGCTAACTTGAGAAGTAAAGTAGGTGGAATGGTAATTGCGAGTATCGACAGATTGAGACACTACCACCATAACAGTAATGATCGCAACTACATGGGGTATATCATTTCAAGGGATGAGATCACGTAGTAACCCATGACCTTAAGTCTAGCTACAAGACTCGTAAATAAAGAAAAGCGCTTCTTGGGAGGCAACCCATGTTTTGTGTGATTTTATTTGTTTGTTTGTTATTTGCTTCCGTATGCATGCTTAATTTTTATTGTTGGTAGATCATGTTTCTAAACTAAATAGTGGAAATACTTTACTTTGTTGTTTTGGCCTAGTCTTAACTCACCCTAAAGGTATTTTTGCAAAAGATAAGTGTAAGGGGAAACCCCAAATGTGTTTTTAAGAAACAAACCGATCATGATTCTCCACAATATTAAATGAACATGTATATTCGTATTTGTTAGAGTCAAATGCTTGTATTGAGTCATAATGAAGTTTTGCAGGATTTTCCAGGAAGTAGGACCAAGTTTTTCCAGAAATTTTCCGGAAACTTAACATAAGAATTTCTGCAGGTCAATCCTGACGGCGTCATGAGTTCACTCTTGACGGCGTCAAGTGTAAAAATCTGGAAATTTTACCAGTTTTGTTTTTCTAACGGAGTCTTATGGTTTTTGTGAATTATTAAGTTTTATAATCTCCAGGAGATCTACAAACTTCATTCCACAAGCATTATATCTTATCTTGTTTTCTAGGATTTAGTAACTTATATAGGATGCCGCCGATTTTACGCAAGGTTGTCTTGTCTATTTTATCAGGTTTTACAGGTTATGTATGACAAGAAGATGATTTACATTCTGGAAGGGAAGCTTTGATTGTTCATTTTCTTGGAGGAAGATTTAACCTGGCCACCCTATTATCCATACCGAGCGAATCAGGGGAGTATTTGATTTCATTCTCTTTACTTTTTCACTTTTACATTCTTTACTTGAACATTGGGGACAATGTTCATCTTAAGTGTAAGGGGAGGGTAAAAAGATGATACCTTACATATGCACTTTCGCTTGAGTTTATTTTGTCTAATGGTAGATGTGTAATAAAACTATGAGAAATACTTGTTAGTGTAATTTTAGCGCCAAATTTAAATTTTTTTTACAACATTTAGGAGTGAAACTTTAGCCATAGCAAACGTCTCATGGATAGGAGATTGTATGACTAGCACAAAACCGTATATTCAGAAAAATTTTCCACCCAAATATGTGAGGTTCGCCTTTAGATTTGATAGGAAAAGCATTTACTATTAGTGCTTATGAGTGTACCGGTAGCATTTAGATTCTAGAACTTGCGTTAGTGATGCATCCCGAGACCGCTAGTGAGACTACATCCATGTAGTAGGATTTACTACATGATAAGAGGCATTAGGATCACCCTTGTGTTAAACCCGTATCATAATTACTTGACCATTTATGTCATATTACTTGGCTAGTTAAGTCAACTAATTTTTCCCACACCCTTAGCGTTGTACTCATTTTTAGTACACGAAACCCCTAGTACACCCCCCCCCCCCCCCGCCCGAGCCTATCTTTTCATTTCTAACTTTAAGTATCTTACTTAAAGGAAGAATTTGTTACACCCCACTTAAATGTACAACCAAATCGCCTTAGCCTTCCGTGTATGCGCTCATTTTTAGTGCATTATTGTTATTTGTTAAACCCTAAGTTAACTATCTAATTGATTACATGGTTGCTAAGTCGAGTCATATCCTTGTACATATTGTTTTGGGACGATTGGGACTCATGGGTAAGTACTTATTTTATGGAGTAATGGGGAAGAACATCATTTATTACCCCCATATGTACGTTAATCTTAAAAGTGCTCTAAGTGTTTTGATTTTCTTAATTCGAGTCATTAGTTTAGTTAATTGTAAAGTATGTAAAGATTCAAGTGTAAGGGGAATTCCCTTTCCCTATGATGTATTTTTTGGATGGTAGGGTAAGAGTGTATGAAAAAAATAAATAAATAAATAAAATAAAAAAAATCAAAAAAAAAAAAAAATAGAAAAATCAAGAAAAAAAAATTTAGAAAAAGAAAAAGAGAAAAAACATACGGACTACCATCCCTTTTTATTCTATGTTCATTTTATATTTTTGTTATTTTTCATTTATTAGCTTAAGTCGAGTCTAGTCTTGGCTTAGCAACGCCACATTGCACATGTAATTAACTAAGATTGTTAACTCGCGACCAGTAAAACTTCCTTTATCCAACAAAACCGTGTATTTCATATCCCTACACCTAACGTTACAACCCTTTAAAAGACCTCTTTGATAGTTTATCCTAGGTGCTTACGCCATGTGGTGGAGGTTTGATCCTTTCCCAAGCCTATGGTAATCTATTTTGCTATGACAGGTAGTGAGAGATATCTTCCGTTTCCATATTGTAATTTACACTTTATTACACCCGAGAGATGTGAGTATCTAAACACTATTTGTGAGGTGCTAGTATATGACCTCCGTGCTTGTCTATTGGTCTTTAGTGGAACGATTATTTGTTGTGATTACTTTTATATTAGTGTTAAATGACACCTAACTTGTATTTTGAGTAGAATAAAAGCGCATTTGCTTGAGGACAAGCAAATCTCAAGTGTAAGGGTATATGATAAGACGAAAAATGATCCGTTTTTAGGGGGTCATTTAAGCCCAAATTCGAATTTATTTGATCAAATATTGCCCTAAATCGTTCCTTTTGTGATTTTAGGTACTTTGGGAGAGAAATCTGGAAAAGGAAGCAATTCGGACGTTTTTGGAGCATAAAAGTAAAGAAAACGCCAAAGTCTTAATTTTCCATGCTGGGAACAGTAGGTGACGGCGTCAAGAGTAATTCTCTGACGGCGTCAAGAGCAGAAGTCCATGATGACCCAGTACAGATTTGACGGCGTCACGAAGGTAGGGCGTCAAGAGTAAAAAGTCATGACGGCCTGGAAATGATTAAGTCTTGACGGCGTCAAATGTAGATCAAGGCAGTCCGAGAATAGTTTTGGCGGCGAGGTGACGGCTTCACAAGGATGGTCTTGACGCCGTCAGACCTATTTTTCTATATATAGTTTTCTAATTTTCACATTAAAAAAAGAGAAGTTTTGGAGAAACCCTAAGTACGATTTTGGTGCAACTTTTACAGGTTTTTCAAGGGTTCCAAACCCTTGATACCTTTCATTGTAATTAAGATAAGTGTTCTTCTAATTCAATCAATATGTCTATGTGTTGGTTGTCTATATCTTGTTCTTATCTTAATTCCATCATGCTAGGCTAGATCTATCTTGTGTTTGCTTAGATCTGATGAAACCTAGATGTTAATTATGTGTTGATTACTTGTCTTGGATGAATGATTTATATGTTATGCTTAAGAAAACTGGCAGATCTCCACTTGGTAACATGCTTGAACGTCTTAAGAAACATGAACCGAGGCGCACTAGGTCTTTATTGGTTGTATTTAATGCATGAGCCACTGTTTACAATCCCTATAGTTGTGCTGGGCATGGTGTAGGAGGAGATAAGAGCTCATAGAATTGGGGAGTTATGTGTGCCACCCCATGAATGGTATTAAGGAATACGATCCGTCATCCATGCAATTATAACAAGTAATTAACGTGTAAAAGATGTCTAGGGAGTAGTGAAATCTAAGTAAACACATTTTCTCCATTTACTGCTCACAACTTTAGTATAATTTAGTTTATCTTTATTTCTAGTATTTTATTTTGATTGCATCTTTAGTATTGGGTTAGTTGATTAGCAACTAATTCCGCCCAAATCCTTCAAACCCGAGATATTTAATTGCTTTCTAAAAAATATAAAAATACAAAAATAATCATCCCTCAACTTTAGAACTAGTATTTAGGCTTTCTAATCCTAGCGACACTATTCCTAAGCTGAATGATCAATCCCCCGGTACTTGTCACTATACTATACTACAACGATCAGGTACACTGCCTGGTGGGGGTTGTAAGCTTCTCGAGATCCCTCGAGAGGTAACGCCTAGTGCGATTCCCACGTATCAATTTGACTTTCATTTCTGCTGAAGGGTTAATTCAAAATTGGAAGTTTTTGAATTGTTTGTCAGACTTGGTCAATAAGTTGTTCCAATAATTTTGACCACGATTGGGGAACTTCCAAATTTAACCCACTTTGCATATCTTTTACGAATCAAAATTATTCGCTTATCTCTCCAAATAAACCCATTATTCTCTGGAGTAATTCATAACTATCTCACACAAGTTCATTCAAATGGCTCAACTTGAATTGAAGGGCGATCATAACAAGTATGCTATTCTGAGAAAGGCAAAGGGACATGAAGAATTCGATTTAATGGTGGAATTTCTACAAAGGTCAAAGATTCACTATGCTTTGACACATAGTCCTGATTTGTTGTGTGAATCCTTGGTGAAGCAATTTTGGGCATCTGCTACTAAGAGGTCGGATACAGAGATTGTGGCCGAAATTGATGGTGTAGAATATGTGGTGACAGAAGGGTTGATTAGGACAAAGCTTCAGCTGAATGATGAGAATGGTGTATATCATTCCAACACTGCAGAGATTCTTGCTGGGCTAAAAGAGGCTGGTTATCAAAGTACTGATACATCCAAGTGGCACAAGAATCAATTTTGTCCTAAGTGGAGGTATTTGGTGCATCTGCTACTTCAATGTATCAGCAACAAGTGTGGTGGATGGAACCAATTCTCTCTGCAATTGGGTTGTGGTATTGTTTGTCTTTCTAAGGGTCACACTTATAATTTTTCTAGGTTTATTTTTGATAATATGCTAGAAAATATAGATAAGCAACAACATAAGTTCTTAATGTACCCTAGATTCTTACAAATAATTTTAGACATAACCACTGAAGATAGAACCCATGTACCTATTAAAAGTCTAGGTTCTAAGTTGTTTGCCTCAATGAAAACTAATTATACTGGGGAACATCATCCTATGTTTGAAGCTATGTTGCCACAAGGCAATGCCAATGTAGTTGAGGGTGATGATGCTGGTCATGTGCTTGCTCCTAATGCTGTTGATGATGGTAATCCATCATCTTCTGGTGTTGCTGCTGATGGTAATCCTTCAGTGGTAATGGAGGAAGAGCCAACTACAACCGCTGAACCATTACCTGATTCTAATGACTTACCACCACCTACCCCTGTACATATGTCACCTAGTCCTACCATTTCACCAGCTCAGGATGCTCCAGCTGAGCAAATTCATGAGTTTGAAGATAACTTTCAGACTCTTGAACCTGAGCTTACTAGACTACCTTCACCCAGTCATTTGGGAGAGCAAATTAATGCAGGTTCTCCTAATGTTGTACATGAGTCTGTTTCTCCTGCTGGGTTCAATGAAGCTCCACATACCACTGAGCAATCTGCTGGTAGAGCAGAGGACCCTATTACTCTCACTTTTGTATATGATTCCCTTACCAGGTACATGAAAATGACTGACGATCTCTAGAAAGAACTTGCTGAGACCAAGACTACTGTTGGTAATGAAATTCAAAGTTTGAAAAGCAAGGTTCAAGATTTGAAGGCACAGCTGAGTAAGCAGAAACAAAGTAAGGATGGATTGGATTCTGCTGAAGTTGCAAAGGAGGCAAAGTTGGATTCTCTTGAGATTCTAGCTGAAGTTGCTAGACAGTCTCATGTTGTTCCTTCTAAAGTTGCTGAAGTACCTCAATCTAAACCAAAGATACTAGTCCACAGAAGAAGAAGTACAAGACAGTATTTGGCAAGGAAAGCTGCTGAAACTTCAAAAGTGACTGGTGGTGATGATGATGTGCTGATGACTGAAGCTGTGGATATACTTCAGGAGAAACAATCAATAAGTGGGGTTGCTGCTGATCAATCTGCTGATAGAGGAAATACATCAGGAGAAGCATACTTTGTAGCAGGGAAAGAATATTTGAATTCTCCTGTTCATCATTCATCCGAGAATCAACAAGTTTCTTCTGATAGAGAGGTTCAAGATGTACATGATGAACCTATGGCAGATGTGAATGTTTATCATGATGATATTGCTGCAGATAATGTCTCTCATGATGAAAACTATTTCAAGAATGGGAAGATTATAAGAAGAGTGCTAATCTAGCTGAGGAAGTACAAGCCAAGTTTGATGCAGAATTAGATACAGTAACTCAAAGATATGTTTCTACCTTACCCATTGAAAAACAAAGGGAATTGGATGCAGCTGTTCTCGAGTTTGATGAGTCAGATTGGCAGCAGATTGGAAAACAAATGCTTGATAATCCTGCTGTAGCTGCTGAAATTATTGGTAAAAGGGTAGAGGAGCAAGACTATGAATATGAGATTGTGAAAGTGTTAAAGATGAGGAAGAAGGTAGCGGATGAATTAAAAGCCAAAGCTAAAAGAGAAAAACCTATGACTCAAGCACAGCAGAAGGATTATATGAGAACATATGTGAGAAGTCAAAGCAACTCATTATTTAATACTGCTTGGTCTAAGAAACAAGTGTGGGGACTTCTATTTTACAAACTAGTTCAGATTTGTAACAAAATCAAGGCTAGGAATGACAAAGCTGGAATGGGTGCTTCCAAGAATATTCCTCTCCTCAATGCTGATGCTGTTTCATCTGAGAATATTCATATTGCTGCTGAACAAGTATCTTTACCTGATACTTCTGCTGGTTTATCACATGTTGCTGCTTCTGTGGATAAAGGTAAAGCCAAAGTGATGACATCAGATGCTCCAACTAGAAAGAGAACTAGGAGACAATTGGAGCAGGAAATATTAGGTGAAGAGACTGCTAGAAAGTTGACTGAGGAACAAGAAGCTGAACAAAAGGCTGAGCTTGCCAAATTTCATGAACTAAAGGTAAGAGAAGTTGAGATTCAAGCTGCTAGAAACAAACAAATAAGGAAGGCTATGGATGAACAATATGCCTCTGCTGCACTTGAATCTTCTCAAGATTGTACTGATGAACAATTGGATACTCCATCAGTAGATACTAATGCTGCAGAAGTTGAATCTGCTGAAACAGAAGTTCATGATGCTATTTATGTTCCTGGAAGAAGAGGCAAGAGGATGGCCAAAGTCAGATCTTCACATTCCAAACAAAGTCATATCAATGTGAATGATTCTGATGCTTCATTTATAAGGGAAGGATCCTCTGATGATTGGCCTGTGGGAACAAGAGATGTTTTGGTTAGTTGGGAGTTAAGTAAAAATGGTCACATTAATACCATTTACAGATTGGATAAAACTTCCATATCCTTTACATTTCTTCAACAGATTCTACATCTTGTGGATCTTCAGGATTTGGTAACTCTATATGAGTTAGTTCTTAAGTATTATTCAACTCATACTCCTGAAGGAACCGGATTGTATTTGTTGGGTGATCTTCAAGTGTTGTTTGATTCTTCTACTCCCACTGGTGCAAGCTATGACATATGGATGAATAATCAGAGATGGAAAGTTCTAAGTTGGAAGTTCTATTCTATGCCTTATGTTCATGTATTAGAAACTACAACTGGTCTGAGGCTAATTATGGATCTTACCAAAAGATATCCTCTGAAAGTGTCCCTGATGGAGAAAATGTTACAACAAAAGTTGGAAATTCCTCCTGATCCAGCAGGGAATACAAGGTTGTTTGCTGAATCTTTGGTGAAGGTTTTCAAACAAAGGATTAAGACTTCCTGAGCTGCATCTGATTAGGGATATCATTTTGTATATTTGTTTTTAGTTCTTAATAATAATAAAAAAAAAAAAAAAATCTAACATGTTGTTGTATAGTATTTGTATGCAGGTTTGGTTATCAACTTACCTGATGTTGACTATTCCATCATAAAGTTGGCTAGTCCAAAGGGTACAGCTTTGGTAAAGACACATCAAATCTGTTGATAGCTGTAATGGTTTTGATGCGTGGGAATCGCAACAGGCTTTACCTCTCGAGGGATCTCGAGAAGCTTACAACCCCCACCAGGCAGTGTACCTGATCGTTGTAGTATAGTATAGTGACAAGTACCGGGGGATTGATCGTTCAGCTTAGGAATAGTGTCGCTAGGATTAGAAAGCCTAAATAATAGTTCTAAAGGTGAGGGATGATTATTTTTGTATTTTTATATTTTTATGAAAGCAAGTAAAATCTCGGGTTTTGGAAGAGTGGGCGGAATTAGTTGCTATTCAACTAACCCAATACTAAGATGCAATCAAAATAAAATAATAAAAATGAAAATAAACTAATTAAACTAAAGTTGTGAGCAGTAATTGGAGAAAATGTGTTTACTTAGATTTCACTACTCCCTAGATATGTTTTACACGTTAATTACTTGTTATAATTGCATGGATGACGGATCGTATTCCTTAATACCATTCATGGGGTGGCACACATAACTCCCCAATTCTATGAGCTCTTATCTCCTCCTACACCATGCCCAGCACAACTATAGGGATTGTAAACAGTGGCTCATGCATTAAATACAACCAATAAAGACCTAGTGCGCCTCGGTTCATGTTTCTTAAGACGTTCAAGCATGTTACCATTTGGAGATCTGCCAGTTTTCTTAAGCCTAACATATAAATCATTCATCCAAGACAAGAATAAACAAGTAATCAACACATAATCAATATCTAGGTTTCATTAGATCTAAACAAACACAAAAGAGATCTAGCGTTGCATGATAGAATTAAGACAAGAACAAGATATAGACAACCAACACATAGACATGTTGATTGAATTAGAAGAACACTTATCTTGATTAATCATGCAAGGTATCAAGGGGTTGGAACCCTTGAAAAACCTGTAAAGTTACACCAAAATCGTACTTAGGGTTTCTCCCAAAACTTCTCTCTTAAATGTGAAAAACTAGAAAACTATATATAGGAAAATAGGGATGACGGCGTCAAGAACAAAGGTGTGACGCCGTCATCTCGCCGCCAAATACTTCCTCGGACGGCCTTGATCTACTTCTGACGCCGTCAAGGCCTAGGCCGTCACACAAATTACTCTTGACGCCCTGTGTGTGACGCAGTCATCAACTACGGATTTTAATTCTTGGGGTTTGACGCCGTCAGGAAAACTCTTAACGCCTTCATGAACTCTCGGATTTTATTATTGAGGTTTGACACCGTCAGGAAATTACTATTGACACCATCACCTACTGTTCCCAGCATGGAAAATTGAGACTTTGCCGTTTTCTTCACTTTTATGCTCCAAAAACGTCCAAAATGGCTTTTTTTCCAGAATTCACTCTCCAAGTACCTAAAATCACAAAAGGAACGATTTAGGGCAATATTTGATCAAATAAATTCGGATTTGGGCTTAAATGACCCCCTAGAAGTGGTTCATTTTTCGCCTTATCATATACCCTTACACTTGAGATTTGCTTGTCCTCAAGCAAATGTGCTTTTATTCTAGTCAAAAGACAAGTTAGGGGTCATTTAACACTAATATAAAAGTAAGTACAACAAATAATCGTTCCACTAAAGACCAATAGACAAGCTCGGAGGTCATACACTAGCACCTCACAAATAGTGTTTAGATACTCACATCTCTCGGGTGTAATAAAGTAATATAACATTATGGAAATGGAAGATATCTCTCACTACCTGTCATAGCAAAATAGATTACCATAGGCTTGGGAAAGGATCAAACCTCCACCACATGGCGTAAGCACCTAGGATAAACTATCAAAGAGGTCTTTTAAAGGGTTGTAACGTTAGGTATAGGGATATGAATTACACGGTTTTGTTGGATAAAGGAAGTTTTACTGGTGGCGAGTTAACAATCTTGGTTAATTACATGTACAATATGGCGTTGCTAAGCCAAGACTAGACTCGACTTAAGCTAATAAATGAAAAATAACAAAAACATGAAATGAACATAGAATAAAAAGGGATGGTAGTCCGTATGTTTTTTCTCTTTTCCTTTTTCTATTTTTTTTTTCTTTTTCTTGATTTTTTTTTTTTTTTTTTTTTTTTTTTTTTTTTTTTTTCATACACTCTTACCCTACCATCCAAAATAATACATCATAGGGGATGAACATTCCCCTTACACTTGAATCTTTACATACTTTACATTTAACTAAACTAATGACTCGAATTAAGAAAATCAAAACACTTGGAGCACTTTTAAGATTAACGTACATATAGGGGTAATAAATGATGTTCTTCCCCATTACTCCATAAAATAAGTACTTACCCATGAGTCCCAATCGTCCCAAAACAATATGTACAAGGATATGACTCGACTTAGCAACCATGTAATCAATTAGATAGTTAACTTAGGGTTTAACAAATAACAATAATGCACTAAAGATGAGTGCATACACGGAAGGCTAAGGCGATTTGGTTGTACATTTAAGTGGGGTGTAACAAATTCTTCCTTTAAGTAAAAATGCTTAAAGTTAGAAACGAAAAGATAGGCTCGGAGGGGTGTACTAGGGGTTTCGTGTACTAAAAATGAGTACAACGCTAAAGGTGTGGGAAAAATTAGTTGACTTAACTAGCCAAATAATATGACTTAAATGGTCAAATAATTATAATACGGGTTTAACACAAGGGTGATCCTAATGCCTCTTATCATGTAGTAAATCCTACCACACGAATGTAGTCTCACTAGCGGTCTCGGGATGCATCACTAACGCAAGTTCTAGAATCTAAATGCTACCGGTACACTCATAAGCACTAATAATGAATGCTTTTCCTATCAAATCTAAAGGCGAACCTCACATATTTGGGTGGAAAATTTTTCTGAATATACGGTTTAGGGTATCATCTTTTTACCCTCCCCTTACACTTAAGATGAACATTGTCCCCAATGTTCAAGTAAAGAATGTAAAAGTGAAAAAGTAAAGAGAATGAAATCAAATACTCCCCTGATTCGCTTGGTATGGATTATAGGTTGGCCAGGTTAGATCTTCCTCCAAGAAAATGAACAATCAAAGCATCCCTTCCAGAATATAAATCATCTCCTTGTCGAACATAACCTGTAAATCCAGACAAAAATAGACAAGACAACATCTCGTAAAATCGGCGGCATCCTATATAAGTTACTAAATCCTAGAAAACAAAGTAAGATATAATGCTTGTGGAATGAAGTTTGCAGATTTCCTGGAGATTATAAAACTTAATAATTCACAAAAACCATAAGACTCCGTTAGAAAAACAAAACCGGTAAAATTTCTAGATTTTTACTCCTGACGCCGTCAAGAGTAAACTCATGATGCCGTCAGAATGGACTTGCAGAAATTCTTATGTTAAGTTTCCGGAAAATTTCTGGAAAAACTTGGTCCTACTTCCTCGAAAATCCTGCAAAACTTCATTATGACTCAATACAAGCATTTGACTCTAACAAATACGAATATACATGTTCATTTAATATTGTGGAGAATCATGATCGGTTTGTTTCTTAAAAACATATTTGGGGTTTCCCCTTACACTTATCTTTTGCAAAAATACTTTTAGGTTGGAGTTAAGACTAGGCCAAACAACATAATAAAGTATTTCCACTTTTTAATTGAGACACATGATCTACCAACAATAAAAATAAAGCATGCATACGGAAGCAAATAACAAATAAACAAATAAAATCACACAAAACATGGGTTGCCTCCCAAGAAGCGCTTGTTTTTTTTCGAGTCACGAGCCTGACTCTACCCTTATTTAACGAAGATAGGGGAGGTTTTCCCTACACTTAGGATTAAGTGCGGGTGGAAGTAGCGATACATACCCTTAGGGTGTAAATATGCCTCGTAAGGAAAGAGTGGTGGATGAATTATATGCTCAAAGGGGTGTGCTCCTATCATCATAACCTTACCTAATTCAATCGGGTTAATGGGTGGATTAAGATTTTCTCCTAGAAAGGGATCATTTTCAATCAACTTTAAGAGACTCCTAGTTGGGAATCCATCTTGACCTAATAAACCCGGTTTAAACCCATAATGTTTCTTGTGATCAATCATAAATGGGTGATGTAAGCATGTAAGGTCATTTTCCACTCTTATATTAGCTTCCTCTCTACAAGGCTTAGAGTCTACTACCTTTATCCTAAGACTACCCAGACTACATGGGTTGATGGCTGGGTCGGCTCCTCCTAGATGTATATCTAAGGATGGAAAGTTGTGTGAAGATTGAGGTCCCGGTTCATCAATACTAGGTAATTCCCTAGAACTAAGAGTAAGGTTATCACTATAAATATTCAAACCTATATCCTCTAGTGGTGTTTGGTACAAGGGTTCTACCTCTATTGGAGCTACTATAGTCTCTTCTACTTCTTCCGGGTAGGTCACGGGTGGTGTGTATTCCTCAAGTGATGGTGGAAGTTGTGGGGTACTTTGTAGGTTTGTGTTATTTACCTCATCCTTCCTTTTCTCAACATCACCTATATGCTCATCACGTGTTTTAGTAGAATCTAACCTAAACATGTTGCTAAGTATCTCAAATTCTTCTCTAGCCATTTCAAGTTCTAAGTCTGATTCATAAGAACCTTCCTCAATAACTTGATTACAATGTTCAATTTGCCTAAAGGATTCATCTTTTTGCTCAATATGATCATGTTCGGCTAAATCCTCCTTAATTGTTTCCTCAAGTTGTAATGCATACAAACCCATCAATTCATTGAACTCATGGTTCACGGTTAGGAGGCTTTCCTCAAAATTTTTCCAAAGGGTCTTACTAAAAGGAATTGATCCTAACAATGATTGTTTAATATAGGCCACACATGCGCATAACTCATCAAACCTATGAAACTTTACACTCATCTCTTCTTGTATATATCTAAGATCACTTAAAAACTCATTGGAACAACAGGAAGCAAATCTATCCGAGTAAACTAATTGTTCCTATATTTTAATGATCTAAATGGAATCTCATCCGCCATTAAGACAAATGAAAATGGTTTTACAAACAAAGGGCACAAAGAAAAAGATAGACTAAAGGAATCCTACAAAAATAAAAATAAAAATCTCACTAGAAAGGATTCTAGTAAGTAGACCTAATAAAAAGAAATTCTAACCTAGACAATAACTATTCCTCGGCAGCGGCGCCAAAAACTTGATGTGTGGGAATCGCAACAGGCTTTACCTCTCAAGGGATCTCGAGAAGCTTACAACCCCCACCAGGCAGTGTACCTGATCGTTGTAGTATAGTATAGTGACAAGTACCGGGGGATTGATCGTTCAGCTTAGGAATTGTGTCGCTAGGATTAGAAAGCCTAAATACTAGTTCTAAAGGTGAGGGATGATTATTTTTGTATTTTTATATTTTTATGAAAGCAAGTAAAATCTCGGGTTTTGGAAGAGTGGGCGGAATTAGTTGCTATTCAACTAACCCAATACTAAGATGCAATCAAAATAAAATAAAAAAAATGAAAATAAACTAATTAAACTAAAGTTGTGAGCAGTAATTGGAGAAAATGTGTATACTTAGATTTCACTACTCCCTAGATATCTTTTACACGTTAATTACTTGTTATAATTGCATGGATGACGGATCGTATTCCTTAATACCATTCATGGGGTGGCACACATAACTCCCCAATTCTATGAGCTCTTATCTCCTCCTACACCATGCCCATCACAACTATAGGGATTGTAAATAGTGGCTCATGCATTAAATACAACCAATAAAGACCTAGTGCGCCTCGGTTCATGTTTCTTAAGACGTTCAAGCATGTTACCATTTGGAGATCTGCCAGTTTTCTTAAGCCTAACATATAAATCATTCATCCAAGACAAGAATAAACAAGTAATCAACACATAATCAATATCTAGGTTTCATTAGATCTAAGCAAACACAAAAGAGATCTAGCTTAGCATGATAGAATTAAGACAAGAACAAGATATAGACAACCAACACATAGACATATTGATTGAATTAGAAGAACACTTATCTTGATTAATCATGCAAGGTATCAAGGGGTTGGAACCCTTGAAAAACCTGTAAAGTTACACCAAAATCGTACTTAGGGTTTCTCTCAAAACTTCTCTCTTAAATGTGAAAAACTAGAAAACTATATATAGGAAAATAGGGATGACGGCGTCAAGAACAAAGGTGTGACGCCATCATCTCGCCGCCAAATACTTCCTCGGACGGCCTTGATCTACTTCTGACGCTGTCAAGGCCTAGGCCGTCACACAAATTACTCTTGACGCCCTGTGTGTGACGCCGTCATCAACTACGGATTTTAATTCTTGGGGTTTGACGCCGTCAGGAAAACTCTTGACGCCTTCATGAACTCTCGGATTTTATTATTGTGGTTTGACGCCGTCAGGAAATTACTCTTGACACCATCACCTACTGTTCCCAGCATGGAAAATTGAGACTTTGCCGTTTTCTTCACTTTTATGCTCAAAAAATGTCCAAAATGGCTTGTTTTCCAGAATTCACTCTCCAAGTACCTAAAATCACAAAAGGAACGATTTAGGGCAATATTTGATCAAATAAATTTGGATTCGGGCTTAAATGACCCCCTAGAAGTGGTTCATTTTTCGGCTTATCAGGTTTGCTCAAAACCATAGGGTTTTCAACTCACCCATGCTTTGTTGCTGAGTCGTTGAAATGGTTGTCAATTGACCATGGATTTTTCCTATATGGATTCTGATTAATTGGCTAGCCCACATGTATATGGCTTGTGGTAAAGGCAGTGGAAAACCATATTTGGTAATCAGTTAACCAAGATGATTTTCATCAAAATAATTGGCTAGTCCTGAGCAAACGGCTACAGGTAAAGACATCTCAAATCCGTTTATAGCTGATGATTTGCTAAAAATCATGTGGTTATCAGTGTACCTTAGAACACTTGGCTACTCCAGTAGTGATGGCTATTGGTAAAGAGACATCAAATCCATTATTTTCAATGATTCACCTCTCACAGGAGTTAACACATCTAGAAGTGATGAGAATAGTATGAAACTAATTTGTTTTGATGTACATTTGGTCATTTGTTGCTGCAAAGAATGGAGCTTTCAAGTATTTGCTGATCATAGAGATTCTGCTGAAGATGATTCTTTGCTGGTGCTATCTTATTACAATCCTCTTGGTATGTTATTTTGAAGATCTATCAAGAATCTTGAACTTAACTTGTAACACCCCAACCCGACAAGGGTAGAAGTGCCACAAGGATGGTGACATATCAGAACATACATACATAATATCATACACAGCGGAAGTCTTAAACATAATTCAATACGGAAAAGCCAAGCCAAAACAGCTTAAGTCAAGGTACATAAGTTCAATGATGAAGAAAATAATCCAAAGGGAAATAAAGACATAATCAAAATCCAAAGTCATAACATAGGGTGGTCATCTAAGGTAAAAGCTCCAACAAAAGCTCTAACTCTCATCCCAAAGCAAAAGCCCCAGCTCCTAGCTTAGATACCTGCCGCAGGAAAAGGAAATGCGGCTGAGCTACGAGAGCTCAGTGAACAGATATAACGGAAACAAACAGTAGTAACGGAAATAGTAAAGTAAAAGAAATAATACCAGATGTAACAAGAGTCAGGAAAGAATATAAAAGAGTTACGCATATATATCAACTGGTCAAGAATGGTTATAATGTAATGTGAATGAAACTAGAACCCACCACAATCCCAAGTCAAATCAAGTCAGGTCAAATGTCAAGTCAAGTATCAGGTCATCAGGTTACAAGGTTTCAGGAGAACAGAAATCCTCTACGAGCCCATACATATCAAATCAAATCATATCATATATCAGGGTGTATGGAGGGGTGACCTCAGCATACCAGGTACAGGGTGAGGGGATACCTCTAGGGTTGGAGTTGCAAGCTCCCAGGGGTTGTGAAAGACGTGTATCGCACACACCCGTCAGTCACCAGGATATAACAGGAAATAAATCAGGACAGGTCTAGGATGCATCCATGCGCCCCCGCAGGCCACAGGGTCTTCTCTACATAACAATAAAATCAGGTCGGGGACGGTGTAACCAAATCACTAGGGCTACACACTAGTCATGCCGGTGGTGCATCACAGACATGGACATGAAACCCTCATGTCTAGTGGATGGCTTGTAGTCTCAAACTGTGGGTCAAGGTCAAGTATCAAGTCTCGGGTATCATGTATCAGTTATCATATCAGGGTTCAAGACAGGAGATAAATGCTGGGGTTCATTATCAGGTGGTCCACATCAAAAGGTCAAATACTCGAAGGTTCATAATGGTTTATTATAAGAAATCCTTTTTACATGGTTTTAATAAAATGATCGTTAGAACAGTTTCATAATAAAAGTCTCTTAAGAAAATATTCAAAAGTTATATATGAAAAGGTTTTAAAATCCTATGCACCTTTAAGTAATTTCAGGGTCCTAAATATTCAGGTTACCGGGTTATGCATAGGTCATGTCAAGTATTGAGGAAACGTAACAGGGTTCGAGACAAGGTTTCAAGTAAAGGTTCAAATTAAGGGAATCTTATCAAAGGTTTACAATATACGGAAACAAAAGCAAGGTTCACAGAACAAGGGGACATAGCAATGGCTTGGGAAATCCTAAACAAGTCAAAATCAGAAATCAAAAGAAACGAAGGCTCCTTACAAGAAGAGCAGAATATCTGTACCTTATTCCAATGCAAGCACACAAAATAGACACGACTGACAGGAAATCAAATCACTTCCTCCTCGAACCTAAGGAGTAGAAGACAGAAATACGAAAGGGGTTTCAGTTATCTTCCCATTATAAGTAACTTCTATTTTAGTAACTTTCTATTTTTGGCAGGTTTCCATAATTAGTAAGTTACCATATTTAGCAAGATTCAAGTGATACAATTTCAGTCAAGTCTTTAATTGGCTTATTATGGAGATAACATTCATTTTAACAAGTTACACAAGTTCAGGGTTAGTTATGACAAGTTTTCATAGTTCAAGGTTATAAGTGTAAATTTACCAAAGTTAAAGGTCCACATTAAAATTATCATCATTTTACCATTCAAACACTTATACTTTCCAGAATTACACATTTAGTCTTCAAGTTTCGTAATTTACGATTTACACCCTTTTAAATAAATTAATTACAAATTAAACCTTATACTTATATAATTTACAAATAAACCTTCACAAGATTATTACACATCAAGTCCTTTTATTCCTTCAAATTACAGAAAGTAACCCTCAATATTATTATGTTACAAACAGCCCTTAAACTTTCGGTAAATTACATATTTAGTCCTTGTACTTATTACCTTATAAATCGATTTACATAATTAACCATAATTGCATATTAAGTCCACAAATACTCAAAATTACACACTTTACCCTTCATACTATTATTTACTTCGAGACCCATCTATTTTCCAGAAATTACATGTTTAGTCCCTCACTTTATATTTATTTTCCAAATCGAATAATACTTTATTAAATAAACATTTTAATCCCTTTAAATACAAAAATTACACATAGCACCCTTAAGTTATATTTTTGTCGAATTATATATGATCCAAATGAAGTTCTAAAAATAACCCTTAAGTTTTAAAAGTTACAAAACTCACCCAAAACTTTTTATACAAATCGTATAAACCCTAAAATACATGAAATAGAAACCCTAATCCATCTAATCCATTTTAATCATTACATAATCATTGAAAGCCATTTAATATCATTAAAAGCAAACCCTAATCTTCAAAGACCAGATCGTATGGAATTTTTCCCTTTTTCTTTTATGCGGTTTTAATTAAAACCCAATTAACCAAAATAAATTCGAAACACAAGATTTAGGCCATGGTAATTCTTTCCAATAATTTTCCAGGTTATATTACATCAAAAAAAGTGTATATAAATTTTATTAAGAATTGTTGTGAGTCGTATGGTGTATTACACAATTTTACACGTTTTTAGGGTTTTAATTCATGAAAACGTTATAGAGCATGCATGGATCGAACCAATCATTTTATTTGATGATCATAAGGTATAAGGGACCTGAGAAAAATACCAAACCAATTATTGGACGTGTGGAACAAGCTGTACGAATTGTTGTACACGCGTATAGGGCAAAACGAACCAAAATCTTCACGCCTTCACCAACGATCTAGCAACCTTGTAATTATTTTTCGTGGGTCTTATATCATGTGAGAAACTCAGGAAAAATAAGAAATAAATTTCATGGAGGTCGAATGAGGTATAAACAAAATTACCTTGTTTTTGTGCTCGATAAAAGAAAAATGATGCCACGATCGAACTAGGCTTCAACAATTCGTGAGAGTATTTTTCTAGCACCTCTTGAATGTTGTTTGATCTCAGAAAAATGCTTAGGGATTTTGTGGGAGTCGAATGGAGGCTACACGAATTTTTGTGTGTGTTTATTTTGGATCGGCTTTAGGGTTTGTGAATAAAAGAGATGGTTTGACTTTAAATGGAGTATTGCCGTGTGAATGGGGAGATAGGGACCAGAAATCTCGAAAATTTGGTTGGCAATTGATTTGGTGATAATTATCTTATATATTTTCCTTATATATATCCTTTTAAAATCAAAATAAATCCATTTAAATGTGAATTCTATGTCAATCGGCCCTATGAGGGTAATTTGGTAATTTTACCACTTGCATACATATTAATTAAAGTTGTTAAAATATTTTGGATCATAACTTGTGCATTGTTTGAAGTTTGGGACTTATTTGGAGACTTTATAAGCTTTTAAATAAATTTTTAAATAAGCAGGGGTATTTTGGTCATTTCACATGTTCTCAGATTTTAGGTGTTACAACTTCTTCCCCTCTAAAAAGAAAAATTTCGTCCTCGAAATTTGCAAAGACACAGGAATGAAAAAGAACGGAAAACAAAACAAGGACATACCAGACGCCTTATCTGCCTGGTCACGAGAAAGTGAGAAAACACGACCGGTAGTTGGAGTAGGAGAAGGAGGGTCAAGATATTTCTCAAGTGGTGCCGGGTTACGCCTAGGACAATCTTTCAACTTATGCTCCCTCGAACCACACCTAAAACAAGCTCCAGAAGTCGTACGACAAAATCCCGTATGATTCTTCCCACACTGTGGACAACTAGCTGACCACTGACTGTCGTTGCGTCCTCGACGATCGCCATCCTTCCTAGAAGCTGACCTTGAATCCCGACCTCGCTGATCATGACCACGGTCCGCCCGATCTCGTGGTTCAAAACCCCTATTAGATTGCCCCTTCCGCTCATAATCCTGGTCCCGGTGACTCTTATAATCCCTACTCTGGTCCTGCTGACTCTGCCTCCTGGAATGCACCCGATTACCGTCCCTATCCCGCTTGTTAGAACCCTCGTCCGCATGCAGCAACTCAATGTTACGGGCAGCATCCTGCACTCCAGCAACATCCTCAAAAGTAGTGTTAACGATCTTGTCCAACACCCACTTCTTCAAAGCCCACTTAAAGTGACGAGCCTGACGAAAAGCATCCCCAGTGACCTCTGGTCCGACAAAACTAGCCAGACGCAAAAATCGCTGCATAAACTCTCCTGACGACTCCTGATCACCCTGACGAATCGACCCGTAATCCCTCTCATACCTTAACTGTTCTGCCATAGGAATATACTGTCTGTAAAATGCCTCGATGAAATCAGCCCACGAACAAGTCTCAGCAAAATCATCCCCTTTGGCCTGAACAAGAGCAGTCCACCAGTTCTGAGCATCACCTTCCAATTTGAATGTGGCCAAACGAGTTTTAAACTCATCACCACATCCCAGAACACGAAACAACTTCTCAACATGTGTGATCCAGTCCTCCGCTTCATGGGGAGTAGCAGCGGACTTGAAGGAGAGAGGCTTAAGCTTATTAAACCTCTCGATCCACACATGGATACCAGTTGGGGGAGCAGCAGGTGGAGCATCAGGTTGAGCATTGGGTAGAGTAGGAGGTCTAGCACCACTACCAGAAGAACTCGGCCCATTCCTAATGTTATTGGCCACTTCAGTCACTACTCGTGGAATAGCAGCTTCCAAAGCAGCGTTAATCATAGCTTGGAAATCAGGGACATCATCATCCCCATTAGTGTACTGAGTAAAGCGGGTGTTCACCATCTGAATGATCATGGAAAGGGATTAGCAAAACATAAGGAAAAATAAGCACGAAATGGAGGACGAAGCAGAAACCTATGCTACCCAAATCCTCACCAGTCAAACCTAAATTCTTAAGGGTCGAATCCTAAGGTCCATAAGACTCACAGGCCATGTCTATGTACTACAGGTCGCAGCCTGGGCTCTGATACCATAATTGTAACACCCCAACCCGACAAGGGTAGAAGTGCCACAAGGATGGTGACATATCAGAACATACATACATAATATCATACACAGCGGAAGTTTTAAACATAATTCAATACGGAAAAGCCAAGCCAAAACAGCTTAAGTCAAGGTACATAAGTTCAATGATGAAGAAAATAATCCAAAGGGAAATAAAGACATAATCAAAATCCAAAGTCATAACATAGGGTGGTCATCTAAGGTAAAAGCTTCAACAAAAGCTCTAACTCTCATCCCAAAGCAAAAGCCCCAGCTCCTAGCTTAGATACCTGCCGCAGGAAAAGGAAATGCGGCTGAGCTACGAGAGCTCAGTGAACAGATATAACGGAAACAAACAGTAGTAACGGAAATAGTAAAGTAAAAGAAATAATACCAGATGTAACAAGAGTCAGGAAAGAATATAAAAGAGTTACGCATATATATCAACTGGTCAAGAATGGTTATAATGTAATGTGAATGAAACTAGAACCCACCACAATCCCAAGTCAAATCAAGTCAGGTCAAATGTCAAGTCAAGTATCAGGTCATCAGGTTACAAGGTTTCAGGAGAACAGAAATCCTCTACGAGCCCATACATATCAAATCAAATCATATCATATATCAGGGTGTATGGAGGGGTGACCTCAGCATACCAGGTACAGGGTGAGGGGATACCTCTAGGGTTGGAGTTGCAAGCTCCCAGGGGTTGTGAAAGACGTGTATCGCACACACCCGTCAGTCACCAGGATATAACAGGAAATAAATCAGGACAGGTCTAGGATGCATCCATGCGCCCCCGCAGGCCACAGGGTCTTCTCTACATAAAAATCAAATCAGGTCGGGGACGGTGTAACCAAATCACTAGGGCTACACACTAGTCATGCCGGTGGTGCATCACAGACATGGACATGAAACCCTCATGTCTAGTGGATGGCTCGTAGTCTCAAACTGTGGGTCAAGGTCAAGTATCAAGTCTCGGGTATCATGTATCAGTTATCATATCAGGGTTCAAGACAGGAGATAAATGCTGGGGTTCATTATCAGGTGGTCCACATCAAAAGGTCAAATACTCGAAGGTTCATAATGGTTTATTATAAGAAATCCTTTTTACATGGTTTTAATAAAATGATCGTTAGAACAGTTTCATAATAAAAGTCTCTTAAGAAAAATATTCAAAAGTTATATATGAAAAGGTTTTAAAATCCTATGCACCTTTAAGTAATTTCAGGGTCCTAAATATTCAGGTTACCGGGTTATGCATAGGTCATGTCAAGTATTGAGGAAACGTAACAGGGTTCGAGACAAGGTTTCAAGTAAAGGTTCAAGTCAAGGGAATCTTATCAAAGGTTTACAATATACGGAAACAAAAGCAAGGTTCACAGAACAAGGGGACATAGCAATGGCTTGGGAAATCCTAAACAAGTCAAAATCAGAAATCAAAAGAAACGAAGGCTCCTTACAAGAAGAGCAGAATATCTGTACCTTATTCCAATGCAAGCACACAAAATAGACACGACTGACAGGAAATCAAATCACTTCCTCCTCGAACCTAAGGAGTAGAAGACAGAAATACGAAAGGGGTTTCAGTTATCTTCCCATTATAAGTAACTTCTATTTTAGTAACTTTCTATTTTTGGCAGGTTTCCATAATTAGTAAGTTACCATATTTAGCAAGATTCAAGTGATACAATTTCAGTCAAGTCTTTAATTGGCTTATTATGGAGATAACATTCATTTTAACAAGTTACACAAGTTCAGGGTTAGTTATGACAAGTTTTCATAGTTCAAGGTTATAAGTGTAAATTTACCAAAGTTAAAGGTCCACATTAAAATTATCATCATTTTACCATTCAAACACTTATACTTTCCAGAATTACACATTTAGTCTTCAAGTTTCGTAATTTACGATTTACACCCTTTTAAATAAATTAATTACAAATTAAACCTTATACTTATATAATTTACAAATAAACCTTCACAAGATTATTACACATCAAGTCCTTTTATTCCTTCAAATTACAGAAAGTAACCCTCAATATTATTATGTTACAAACAGCCCTTAAACTTTCGGTAAATTACATATTTAGTCCTTGTACTTATTACCTTATAAATCGATTTACATAATTAACCATAATTGCATATTAAGTCCACAAATACTCAAAATTACACACTTTACCCTTCATACTATTATTTACTTCGAGACCCATCTATTTTCCAGAAATTACATGTTTAGTCCCTCACTTTATATTTATTTTCCAAATCGAATAATACTTTATTAAATAAACATTTTAATCCCTTTAAATACAAAAATTACACATAGCACCCTTAAGTTATATTTTTGTCGAATTATATATGATCCAAATGAAGTTCTAAAAATAACCCTTAAGTTTTAAAAGTTACAAAACTCACCCAAAACTTTTTATACAAATCGTATAAACCCTAAAATACATGAAATAGAAACCCTAATCCATCTAATCCATTTTAATCATTACATAATCATTGAAAGCCATTTAATATCATTAAAAGCAAACCCTAATCTTCAAAGACCAGATCGTATGGAATTTTTCCCTTTTTCTTTTATGCGGTTTTAATTAAAACCCAATTAACCAAAATAAATTTGAAACACAAGATTTAGGCCATGGTAATTCTTTCCAATAATTTTCCAGGTTATATTACATCAAAAAAAGTGTATATAAATTTTATTAAGAATTGTTGTGAGTCGTATGGTGTATTACACAATTTTACACGTTTTTAGGGTTTTAATTCATGAAAACGTTATAGAGCATGCATGGATCGAACCAATCATTTTATTTGATGATCATAAGGTATAAGGGACCTGAGAAAAATACCAAACCAATTATTGGACGTGTGGAACAAGCTGTACGAATTGTTGTACACGCGTATAGGGCAAAACGAACCAAAATCTTCACGCCTTCACCAACGATCTAGCAACCTTGTAATTATTTTTCGTGGGTCTTATATCATGTGAGAAACTCAGAAAAAATAAGAAATAAATTTCATGGAGGTCGAATGAGGTATAAACAAAATTACCTTGTTTTTGTGCTCGATAAAAGAAAAATGATGCCACGATCGAACTAGGCTTCAACAATTCGTGAGAGTATTTTTCTAGCACCTCTTGAATGTTGTTTGATCTCAGAAAAATGCTTAGGGATTTTGTGGGAGTCGAATGGAGGCTACACGAATTTTTGTGTGTGTTTATTTTGGATCGGCTTTAGGGTTTGTGAATAAAAGAGATGGTTTGACTTTAAATGGAGTATTGCCGTGTGAATGGGGAGATAGGGACCAGAAATCTCGAAAATTTGGTTGGCAATTGATTTGGTGATAATTATCTTATATATTTTCCTTATATATATCCTTTTAAAATCAAAATAAATCCATTTAAATGTGAATTCTATGTCAATCGACCCTATGAGGGTAATTTGGTAATTTTACCACTTGCATACATATTAATTAAAGTTGTTAAAATATTTTGGATCATAACTTGTGCATTGTTTGAAGTTTGGGACTTATTTGGAGACTTTATAAGCTTTTAAATAAATTTTTAAATAAGCAGGGGTATTTTGGTCATTTCACATGTTCTCAGATTTTAGGTGTTACATAACTAGGTCAAATTCAAGATTAGGGGAGGATTGTTGGGAATTCAGTGAAGTAAGAATTCTGCTGCTGTTTCTGCTGAAAGGATCCTACTGAAGAGTTGGTTTCTGCTGAAGCAGTGTATCTGTTGAAGACTAGTTTCAGCATTATTAGTTTCTGCGGATATAGTATTTCCGTATTTTATGTAATGTAGTTTTGATATGCATGAGTTTATTTAGGAAGTGATAATGCATATCTTTTAGAAGTTTTAGAAAACACGTTTCTTGTGAAACGGTTTAGGGTTCCTTGTGTATAAAAGGAACACACAATTATGTATTGAACAATTTTTAGAAAATACTCTTATTATAATTAAAAAGATCCATAGAGGATCAAGAGTTCTTAGTATCGAGCTTGTGTTTTGTTTCCGCTTTATAAATACAAGTTGCAGAGATTGTCTACTAGTGTGTTATTGATTACAGTGACATTACTAACAATTCTAGAGTGCTCAAGAAGATCTATCAAGGTCTTATAGTTTCAACACATCATTCCCTCCAAACCTGAATTCAATAGCATCCATTAACTCTTTAGCAGTCTCACAGCTATCAAAGTCCAACTGAAATTCATTAGGTATTCCCATTAAGAGAATACTGTGTGCCTTGATCTTCATCTTCCTTACTGAGTTCTCTTCAGCAGACTTGATTGGTATATCTTTACCATCAGGACCTTTCTTTGGTAAAGAGTCACCATTCATGATCACATTCCACATGTTAAAGTTAATCATGCGAATGTACTGTCTGATTCTCATCTTCCATAGCTCATATTCACCAGGGTTGAGCATGGGAACCTTTGAAGCAGTCACCATATGTGTGTCATCACCCATCTTTAGTAGTTGATTAGGAACAGCAACTTGCAAGGAACAGTTTCTTCTTGAGTACAACTTCTAGATCACAAGCTCTGATACCACTTGTTGATCCCAGTTGAGCAAACGATCTTATATAGAAGTTGACTTAATATAAACACTTAAGCTTGAATGCGGAATGTAAAAGCTAAACTTAAGATGAACAATTCACTATCAACACTTCAATATTATTAATACGAGCACTCGAAAATGCTAGGGTTTTACAACCTTGAAGTGTAAACGAAAACTAAACAATGCGTACTTAATCTAACCCTAGGATCCTCCTTTTATAGGCAAAGGAGTCCTACTAGGTTTACAATAACTTTCTATGCAAGATAAGAATATTCTAAACGTATAAGATATATACACAATCTATTCTATAATTATCTTCTACGAATACATGCTTATCACATTAGTAGTAGTTTCCTTCAGCAGCATTTTCCCTTAGCAGCACTTTGTCATCAGCAGCAGAGTCATTTTCATTAGCAGCAGTTTCATCACAGCAGTAGTTTCACTCACCAGCAGAATCCAAAACCCAACAAATTTAAAAAATTAACCAAACATTACCAACAATTTACATTTTAGATTTTTCAAATACCAACAACTCACACATATAAATTTCACTGCGTAACATTTAGTTACCATAATCTTAATCTTCTAAATAACCAAATTTAACAACAAGTTTTATAAAATGATCACATATAAATTTATACAACAAATTACTAAAATAGATCTACATGAAAAAAATACTCAAAACTTTATAAAAAAATTTATATTTACATAAACATGATATAATAAAGTTAAAGTAACAAAAAAACTAACAAAAGATTTACACCAACTTTTCAAACAAAATCTATGTAAACTAACAAAAAAAACCTACAGAGACTTTTATAACATAGATTTCACAAAAAAAATAGTAACAAATCTAGACAACAAAATACCCAATAAACTTTACAAACAACCCTTAGTAACAATTTCTTTTAACAACAAACAAAGTTTATAAAATAAGCTACCAACAAATATTCAAAGAAACCATGCATCTCCGGCTACCGGAAAAGGCAACGACGGTAGTGTAAAATGCAACGATGGCTAGAGATCTGACAACGACGGCAGCAGGGCAAAAACAGATCTACAAAAAAAATGTAGATACCTCTTATCTCAGATCTAGAAATAATATATACACAGATTTATATTTAAAAAAATAATAAAAACTTTCAACACTTCAAAAACATATAATTCTATAAAATCACCTCGAAACTTGTAAAACCTTTGGAGATGTAGGGTTGTGACGGGTCCCAGTAGTTTGGTTTCCGGTGGTGGGGGGCTCAGTCATGGTTGTTCCGTTGATGGGTGGTTTTGATGGTGGCTATGTCGGTGGTGGTTTGGATGGGGGTTGTGGTGGTGGTGTTGATGGATTAGATAAGAGAGTGATGAGACTGTTTATGAGGGAAATATAGATATGAAAAAAAATTGTTGTGTGGGAGTGGGTGTGTTTAAAGAGAGAGATGAGAGAAGAAAAATGAGAGATGAAAGTGGTGTTTGTGTGTTTATTTGTTTGTACAGTGTGAGTTTGGAGTGTGAAAATTTAGGATTGGACGTTGCTTTGGGTGTCTGAATCTTAAGATTTAGGGTGTGTATTAGGTTGCGGATATTGGTGTATTATAAGGGACTATATATATATATATGTATATGTATATATATATATATATATGTATATATATATATATATATGTATCTATATATATATATATATATATATATATATATATATATATATATATATATATACTAGTTTTTGAAGCCCGCCCGATGGGCGGTCATGCTTTCAAATTTCACGTGTTGATACTCGTAAAGCATTTTTAGGATTTTTTTTTTTAATATTATTGTTGGTTATATTATTACAATTATTGTATTTGTTAATTTTTTTTAACTTATATTAACATGATTTGAAGATTCCCGAGCATATAATCCCGCCCGTTGGGCAGGCGTGATTTATAATTATTGTTGACATATTTTAGTATAGCGAAAGAAGCGTCGTAAAAATGGTTGGAAAGTGTACATGTTGAAAGAAATGGTTTTACATAAAAACTTTTAGAGATGGAACCATCAGAATAAGCTACAAAATAAGCGCAAAACTCAGCCAACATTGAATGCTCACCAACAACAAATAATTTGTTAGCGCTTGATGTTAGATTACACAATTATGTATATTCAACCCTCCTTTTAACTCTACATTCCTCGCCTTTATCATTGCTATTATAGATTAGCACTTAAGAAAAATTTGTTTGAATTATATTCACATAATGAAGATTTTAAATAAGAAAGTAGGCAACACAATCAAATGATAAATCATGAATCCAAACAAAGTCATCCCCTTAATTAATTACTTCAATAACTTTATGTTGAACCTATAAGACCTTGATAGATCTTCTTGAGCACTCTAGAATCGTTAGTAATGTCACTGTAATCAATAACACACTAATAGATAATCTCTGCAACTTGTATTTATAAAGCGGAAACAAAACACAAGCTTGATACTAAGAACTCTGGATCCTCTATGGATCTTTTAATTATGATAAGAGTATTCACGAAAAAGTTAATTCAATACATAATTGTGTGTTCCTTTTATACACAAGGAACCCTAAACCGTTTCTCAAAAAACGTATATTCTAAAACTTCTAAAAGATATGCATTATCACTTCCTAAATAAACTCATGCATATCCAAACTACATTACACAAAATACGGAAATACTATATCCGCAGAAACTAATAATGCTGAAACTAGTCTTCAGCAGATACACTGCTTCAGCAGAAACCAACTCTTCAGCAGGAACCTTTCAGCAGAAATAGCAGCAGAATTCTTACTTCACAGAATTCCCAACAATCCTCCCCTAATCTTGAATTTGACCTGGTTAAGCTCAAGATTCTTGATAGATCTTCAAAATAACATACCAAGAGGATTGTAATAAGATAGCACCAGCAAAGAATCATCTTCAGCAGAATCTCTATGATAAGCAAATACTTGGAAGCGCCATTCTTTGCAGCAACAAATGACCAAATGTACATCAAAACAAATTAGTTTCATACTATTCTCATCACTTCCAGGTGTGTTAACTCCTGTGAGAGGTGAATCATTGAAAATAATGGATTTGATGTCTCTTTACCAATAGCCATCACTACTGGAGTAGCCAAGTGTTCTAAGGTACACTGATAACCACATGATTTTTAGCAAATCATCAGCTATAAACGGATTTGAGATGTCTTTACCTGTAGCCGTTTGCTCATGACTTGCCAATTATTTGGATGAAAAATCATCTTGGTTAACTGATTACCAAATATGGTTTTCCACTGCCTTTACCACAAGCCATATACATGTGGGCTAGCCAATTATTCATAATCCATAAAGGAAAAATCCATGGTCAATTGACAACCATTTCAAATACTCAGCAACAAAGCATGGGTGAGTTGAAAACCCTATGATTTTGAGCAAATCATTACAGCTATCAACAGATTTGATGTGTCTTTACCAAAGTTGTACCCTTTGGACTAGCCAACTTTATGATGGAATAGTCAACATCAGGTAAGTTGATAACCAAACCTGCATACAAATACTATACAACATAATGTTAGTTTTTTTTTTTTTTTTTTTTTTTTTTTTTTTTTTTATATATATATATATATATATATATATATATATATATATATATATACAATTAAAAACAAATATACAACATGATATCCCTAATCAGATGCTGCTCTGGAAGTCTTAATCCTTTGTTTGAAAACCTTCACCAAAGATTCAGCAAACAATCTTGAATTCCCTGCTGGATCAAGAGGAATCTCCAACTTTTGTTGTAGCATTTTCTCCATCAGGGACATTTTCAGAGGATATCTTTTGGTAAGATCCATAATTAGCCTCAGACCAGTTGTAGTTTCCAATACATGAACATAAGGCATAGAATAGAACTTCCAACTTTGAACTTTCCATATCTGATTATTCTTCCATATGTCATAGCTTGCACCAGTGGGAGTAGAAGAATCAAACAACACTTGAAGATCACCCAACAAATACAATCCAGATCCTTCAGGAGTATGAGTTGCATAATACTTAAGAACTAACTCATATAGAGTTACCAAATCCTGATGATCCACGAGATGTAGAATTTGTTGAAGAAATGTAAAGGATATGGAAGTTTTATCCAATCTGTGAATGGTATTAACTTGACCATTTTTACTTAACACCCAATGAACCAAAACATCTCTAGTTCCCATAGGCCAATCATCAGAGGATCCTACCCTGATAAATGAAGCATCAGAAGCATTCACATTGATAAGACTTTGTTTGGAATGTGAAGATCTGACTTTGGCCATCCTCTTGCCTCTTATTCCAGGAACATAAATAGCATCATGAACTTCTGTTTCAGCAGATTCAACTTCTGCAGTATTAGTATCTACTGATGGAGTATCCAATTGTTCATCAGTAGAATCTTGAGAAGATTCAAGTGCAGCAGAGGCATATTGTTCATCCATAGCCTTCCTTATTTGTTTGTTTCTAGCAGCTTGAATCTCAACTTCTCTTACCTTCAGTTCATGAAATCTACCAAGCTCAGCCTTTTGTTCAGCTTCTTGTTCCTCAGTCAACTTTCTACCAGTCTCTACACCTAATCTTTCCTACTCCAATTGTCTCCTAGTTCTCTTTCTAGTTGGAGCATCTGATGTCATCACTTTTGCTTTACTTTTATCCACATAAGCAGCAACATGTGGTAAATCAGCAGAAGTAGTAGGTAAAGATACTTGTTTAGCAGCAATAGGAATATTCACAGATGAAACAGCATCAGCATTGAGGAGAGGAATATTCTTGGAAGCACCCATTCCAGCTTTGTCATTCCTAGCCTTGATTTTGTTATAAATCTCAACTAGTTTGTCAAATGGAAGTCCCCATACTCTTGATTTGGACCAAGCAGTATTAAATAATGAACTGCTTTGACTTCTCACATATGTTCTCATATAATCCTTCTACTGTGCTTGAGTCATAGGTTTTTCTCTTTTAGCTTTGGCTTTTAATTCATCTGCTACCTTCTTCCTCATCTTTAACACTTTCACAATCTCAGAAGCATAGTCTTCCTTCTCTACCCTTTTACCAATAATATCAGCAGCTACAACAGGATTATCAAGCATTTGTTTTCCAATCTGTTGCCAATCTGACTCATCAAATTCTAGAACAGCTGCATCCAATTCCCTTTGTCTTTCAATGGGTAAGGTAGAAACATATCTTTGAGTGACTGTATCTAATTCTGCATCAAACTTGGCTTACTCTTCCTCAGTTAGATTAGTACTCTTCTTATAATCTTCCTATTCTTGAAATAGGTTTTCTTGTATAGCTCTGTCTTCAGCTGTTACAAGCTCATCCAAATCATCATGAGGAACATTATCTGCAGTAATATCATCATGAGAAACATTCACATCTTCCATAGGTTCATCATGTACATCTTGAACCTCTCTATCAGAAGAAACTTGTTGATTCTCAGATGAATGATGAACAGGAGTGTAACACCCCCAAAATACCGCAGCGGAAGACTGTGTCATAGGGGTGCTACTTCATAATACAAAGTACAAGTTATAGAAAACGAACTCTAAATGAGACGTTTTGAAAAGTTACCATTCGATTAATGAATTCAAAGTTACAAACATGACATTTCAAAGTATGATACATAAATGTATACAAAATGTTTTGAATGGTAAATGATAAAAAGCGTAAGTCTTCAGAGTATGCAGCTTGACTCTAAGTTCCACGCACTAGCTATCGCCTTACTAACCTGAGATAAACATGCTAAAGTGTCAACACAATGGTTGGTGAGTTCATAGAGTTTGTCTTAAAATAGTTGAAAAGCCTTAAAAGAATGTTCACACAGCAAAGGCATCGTGAATCCACTCAGTTACAAGTCCCGCCATAAGAGACTTGTAACCTGTGTGTTCACAACCCACTGCTACAATATAATATGATAAAGACATGTATAAGTTCATCAAAACAATTAAGCAATTAGTCGTGAGTCTACTCTTCATCTCCGAAGACCTCACGTTTATGATGTATCCAACATTCGCAAATGTTAGGATGTATCAATAGCCTCAATGGTCATCCAAGGTCTTAATTTGGAGCCACCGGAAGTCTCAATGGTCATCCAGCAACTTAATCTGGAGCCACTGGCAGTAACACAATCAAGTATAATGCAGTTATGTATATATGAAATCAAGTATAATGCGATCAAGTATAAGAAAACCAAGTATAGGACAATCAAGTATAATGCGATCAAGTATTTGTACAAGTAAGCAAGTAGTTGAGCATGTATCCCCCCCAGGAGTTAAAACAAGTACGAAAAGAGTAGGGGCTATGACTCACCTTAAGTCTATGTAATGAGAAATGAAAGTGGTAGTCGAATCGCGAAAGTCTCTAAGAGCAGCCTATAATAGAACGTTGCGACTTAGGTTTGGAGTAACGTCTAAGAATACGAAGAATTGCCCATATATGTCTTGCATATAGTTCATGATGTAGTACTTAGTATATAGTGTAAGTCGTTGAATATAAGTGGTCTATGAAACATGTATAGGTTGTAAATCTCTTACTACCGTTCGGGCCGACATAATTCAGAAGTCATGGAGTAAACGTTCGAGGAGCCAGGACACTTTAACTCGTAAATCCACAACTCGTCTCGACGGCTTACTCAATGAACTCCTCACATGAGGCTCCCTACTATTGTAGTATTTGATAACATATATATAAGTTTTGATCTTTAAAAGTTATATGGTCTTTAGCCGTGGCTTTGCCGTGACCTTGGTCATTGTTACCATGGTCTTAAGACTCAACCTTGGCTTTAGCCATGGTTGTGGTCTTGGCTTTAGGTCATTAGACCTCTTGGTCTCATCTAAATATAATCATTATATAGTAACTTTGGTCTAAAAATGGGCTGTTAAGAATTTGAAGAAAATATCACTCGGAAAGCCTTTTCAGGGCTCGAGCTTCTTTGTTCCTGAACGAAAACGTCGTTCCGGACAACTTTCGTGTTTTAACTTTTTGATGAATTGGACCAGAAGTGGGACTTTCAAATTGGCAGAATGCAAACAGGAGGTTATGGGCAGTTTCGGCGTTTTGGTGTCGCTAACTTCTTATGGTCATAACTTTTGACTCGTGTACTCGTTTTGGGTGATTCAAATTGCTATGTTTTCCTTGTTAAGTCCTCTTTAACAGTAAGTAAGTGTCAAATATCAAAGTTATACTATTGTGGTCGTGGTTTTCCATAAAAATCACTAGTTTGCTTGTTTACTTGTCATAAGTTAACATATGTATACCAATACTTGTTTTATCCATTTTTAAACATCATGAACACAATACAAAGACCATATATAGCATGAAAGAAACATAATAAGCATGAAATGATATTGAGCAAGAAAGTGTATAAGGGTTTCTTACAACTTTTGGCTTTCACTTAAGAAAGGAAGTCAAGTATGAACTAGGACACTAAACCTATGCTTGTAAACCCTTTACCATAACTCTTGTAACCCTTGCTAGCCTTGATCTAACCCTTGAGAAAACCATTTAACTTCAGCCCTAGTAACCTTGTGTAGCTCTTAATTCAACCATGGAATCACCAAACAAACTTAAGAACTAGGTAGAGAATACTAAGACCTTGAACTTTGTAATGTAACTTGTATATTGAAGATCAAAGGATCATGGTGCTATGAATAAAGAGTGTGGCGTTTTTGTGGTGAAAAGATGAAGGTATGAGCTTGTATTTATAGCATGAAGAGGAGGTTAGGAAGCTTACTAGGAAACTACACAAACTTGGTGACCAAGGTTAACTTGGAGCCAAAGTTGTAATTAAGTAAAGAATCAATGGTCAAAATTTAACCACAAGTGTGAACCCCCCCCCTAGTGGCGGTTTGAATGAGGATAAGGTGACTAGATGATGACTCTTGGTCTTTGGATGATAATATCCTAAGTATGTAGCTAGTTTTGGACCCGTAAATTGCTAACCGTAAGTTTTTAGGCCACGAAACGTAAAACCGGGTATCCTAAAAATATGAAACTTATAAATATGGTTAAACATGTCAATATAGTCCATAATAAAATATAAAATGAGTGGTAGGTTCTATCGGGTGCGAAAACCCTGCTAAAAACTGGAAACACGGGTCTAAAACGCGCAATTCGCGTAAAACGCTGAACTGAAAAACGTAAAATTCCGAAACTTTTGGAATTGTCCTAAAATGAGAGAAAATCATATTTCTATTGTTTATAATGTTTTATGGACATATCGGGATGCTAGAAGGACGTTTAAACCTAAAAGTAAATCTCGGACACGGCTTTGTGATTTTTGCAGAAATGATCCGACGAGCGTCAAACTCTCGGATTATCGTTAAAATAGTTTAACTTACGAGAATATGAAATAAAAATTTCTGAGATGAATAGTGAAAAGTGAATAGTAAAAGTGAATAGTAAAAAGTGAATAGTGAAATTTTCGGGAATAAAAGTTAACCTGAAATTGCGAATTGTTACAGTTTGTACCCCTTAAGGAAACTTCGTCCCGAAGTTTAGTGTGTCTAGGAGAATTCAGGATCTCTAAAATAGTGGTGTTCACTCTGATTCGTCTAAGGTTCTGGTTAAGGAGTTGTATCGGCTACAATTAAGCCTACTTATTTATAACACATTACTTACATAAAGAAGCGTCCAAATTTATGTAAGTAAGGGATCATAAACTCATGGTTCGGTGATTTACAATTTCTTTATTTAACTGAAGAGGCGTCCCAATCCATTTAAATAAGGAGATTCTAAATCATCCTACTTAAGAATTTCCGACACAAAATCCGCCTTCTGAGGCCGATAGTAAGATAATCAAGTCATCAAATCCCTAAAGCTAAGCAATAATATTATTTAACTCAAATCTTGTGTCTCATCAAACAAGAACTGTCACAAGATCAAGTTAAATAATTAGTTATTACTGAGCTCCATGTTTCTAATGACTCGGCTAATCTCTGGGGCTCCTTATAATAATAAAGTCACATCATCTAATAGCGTGGAACTAAACAAACCTCTAACCAAAAAGCATAAGTGTATGTATTGTGTGAAAGGCAAATAAAGAGGAAGGTCCCAACGTATATAGCAGTTATAGTCTAGGCACTAAATGCAACCTAGTTCTCTATAACCAAGGCTCTGGTACCAATCTGTAACACCCCCAAAATACCGCAGCGGAAGACTGTGTCATAGGGGTGCTACTTCATAATACAAAGTACAAGTTATAGAAAACGAACTCTAAATGAGACGTTTTGAAAAGTTACCATTCGATTAATGAATTCAAAGTTACAAACATGACATTTCAAAGTATGATACATAAATGTATACAAAATGTTTTGAATGGTAAATGATAAAAAGCGTAAGTCTTCAGAGTATGCAGCTTGACTCTAAGTTCCACGCACTAGCTATCGCCTTACTAACCTGAGATAAACATGCTAAAGTGTCAACACAATGGTTGGTGAGTTCATAGAGTTTGTCTTAAAATAGTTGAAAAGCCTTAAAAGAATGTTCACACAGCAAAGGCATCGTGAATCCACTCAGTTACAAGTCCCGCCATAAGAGACTTGTAACCTGTGTGTTCACAACCCACTGCTACAATATAATATGATAAAGACATGTATAAGTTCATCAAAACAATTAAGCAATTAGTCGTGAGTCTACTCTTCATCTCCGAAGACCTCACGTTTATGATGTATCCAACATTCGCAAATGTTAGGATGTATCAATAGCCTCAATGGTCATCCAAGGTCTTAATTTGGAGCCACCGGAAGTCTCAATGGTCATCCAGCAACTTAATCTGGAGCCACTGGCAGTAACACAATCAAGTATAATGCAGTTATGTATATATGAAATCAAGTATAATGCGATCAAGTATAAGAAAACCAAGTATAGGACAATCAAGTATAATGCGATCAAGTATTTGTACAAGTAAGCAAGTAGTTGAGCATGTATCCCCCCCAGGAGTTAAAACAAGTACGAAAAGAGTAGGGGCTATGACTCACCTTAAGTCTATGTAATGAGAAATGAAAGTGGTAGTCGAATCGCGAAAGTCTCTAAGAGCAGCCTATAATAGAACGTTGCGACTTAGGTTTGGAGTAACGTCTAAGAATACGAAGAATTGCCCATATATGTCTTGCATATAGTTCATGATGTAGTACTTAGTATATAGTGTAAGTCGTTGAATATAAGTGGTCTATGAAACATGTATAGGTTGTAAATCTCTTACTACCGTTCGGGCCGACATAATTCAGAAGTCATGGAGTAAACGTTCGAGGAGCCAGGACACTTTAACTCGTAAATCCACAACTCGTCTCGACGGCTTACTCAATGAACTCCTCACATGAGGCTCCCTACTATTGTAGTATTTGATAACATATATATAAGTTTTGATCTTTAAAAGTTATATGGTCTTTAGCCGTGGCTTTGCCGTGACCTTGGTCATTGTTACCATGGTCTTAAGACTCAACCTTGGCTTTAGCCATGGTTGTGGTCTTGGCTTTAGGTCATTAGACCTCTTGGTCTCATCTAAATATAATCATTATATAGTAACTTTGGTCTAAAAATGGGCTGTTAAGAATTTGAAGAAAATATCACTCGGAAAGCCTTTTCAGGGCTCGAGCTTCTTTGTTCCTGAACGAAAACGTCGTTCCGGACAACTTTCGTGTTTTAACTTTTTGATGAATCGGACCAGAAGTGGGACTTTCAAATTGGCAGAATGCAAACAGGAGGTTATGGGCAGTTTCGGCGTTTTGGTGTCGCTAACTTCTTATGGTCATAACTTTTGACTCGTGTACTCGTTTTGGGTGATTCAAATTGCTATGTTTTCCTTGTTAAGTCCTCTTTAACAGTAAGTAAGTGTCAAATATCAAAGTTATACTATTGTGGTCGTGGTTTTCCATAAAAATCACTAGTTTGCTTGTTTACTTGTCATAAGTTAACATATGTATACCAATACTTGTTTTATCCATTTTTAAACATCATGAACACAATACAAAGACCATATATAGCATGAAAGAAACATAATAAGCATGAAATGATATTGAGCAAGAAAGTGTATAAGGGTTTCTTACAACTTTTGGCTTTCACTTAAGAAAGGAAGTCAAGTATGAACTAGGACACTAAACCTATGCTTGTAAACCCTTTACCATAACTCTTGTAACCCTTGCTAGCCTTGATCTAACCCTTGAGAAAACCATTTAACTTCAGCCCTAGTAACCTTGTGTAGCTCTTAATTCAACCATGGAATCACCAAACAAACTTAAGAACTAGGTAGAGAATACTAAGACCTTGAACTTTGTAATGTAACTTGTATATTGAAGATCAAAGGATCATGGTGCTATGAATAAAGAGTGTGGCGTTTTTGTGGTGAAAAGATGAAGGTATGAGCTTGTATTTATAGCATGAAGAGGAGGTTAGGAAGCTTACTAGGAAACTACACAAACTTGGTGACCAAGGTTAACTTGGAGCCAAAGTTGTAATTAAGTAAAGAATCAATGGTCAAAATTTAACCACAAGTGTGAACCCCCCCCCCTAGTGGCGGTTTGAATGAGGATAAGGTGACTAGATGATGACTCTTGGTCTTTGGATGATAATATCCTAAGTATGTAGCTAGTTTTGGACCCGTAAATTGCTAACCGTAAGTTTTTAGGCCACGAAACGTAAAACCGGGTATCCTAAAAATATGAAACTTATAAATATGGTTAAACATGTCAATATAGTCCATAATAAAATATAAAATGAGTGGTAGGTTCTATCGGGTGCGAAAACCCTGCTAAAAACTGGAAACACGGGTCTAAAACGCGCAATTCGCGTAAAACGCTGAACTGAAAAACGTAAAATTCCGAAACTTTTGGAATTGTCCAAAAATGAGAGAAAATCATATTTCTATTGTTTATAATGTTTTATGGACATATCGGGATGCTAGAAGGACGTTTAAACCTAAAAGTAAATCTCGGACACGGCTTTGTGATTTTTGCAGAAATGATCCGACGAGCGTCAAACTCTCGGATTATCGTTAAAATAGTTTAACTTACGAGAATATGAAATAAAAATTTCTGAGATGAATAGTGAAAAGTGAATAGTAAAAAGTGAATAGTAAAAGTGAATAGTAAAAAGTGAATAGTGAAATTTTCGGGAATAAAAGTTAACCTGAAATTGCGAATTGTTACAAGGAGAATTCAAATATTCTTTCCCTGCTACAAAGTATGTTTCTCCTGATGTATTTCCTTTATTAGCAGATTGATCAGCAGCAACCCCACTCATTGATTGTTTCTCCTGAAGTATATCCACAGCTTCAGTCATCAGCACATCATCATCACCACCAGTCACTTTTGAAGTTTCAGCAGCTTTCCTTGCCAAATACTGTCTTGTACTTCTTCTTCTGTGGACTAGAATCTTTGGTTTAGATTGAGGTACTTCAGCAACTTTAGGAGGAACAACATGAGACTGTCTAGTAACTTCAGCTAGAATCTCAAGAGAATCCAAATTTGCCTCCTTTCCTACTTCAGGAGAATCCAATCCATCCTTACTTTGCTTCTGCTGACTCAGCTGTGCCTCCAAATCTTGAACCTTACTTTTCAAACTTTTAATTTCATCACCAAGAGTAGTCTTGGTCTCAGCAAGCTCTTTTTGGAGATCTTCAGTCATTTTCATGTACCTGTTAAGGGAATCATATACAAAAGTGAGAGTAATAGGGTCCTCTGCTCTACCAGCAGATTGCTCAGTGGTATATGGAGCTTCATTGAACCCAGCAGGAGAAACAGACTCATGTACAACATTAGGTGAACCTTCATTACTTTGCTCTCCCAAAGGACTGGGTGAAGGTAGTCTAGTAAGCTCAGGTTCAAGAGTCTGAAAGTTATCTTCAAGAATTTGCTCAGCTGGAGCATCCTAAGCTGGTGAAATGGTAGGACTAGGTGACATATGTACAGGAATAGGTGGTGGTAAGTCAATAGAATCAGGTAATGGTTCAGCAGTTGTAGCTGGCTCTTCCTCCATTACCACTGAAGGATTACCATCAGCACCAACACCAGAAGATGATGGATTACCATCATCAACAGCATTAGGAGCAGGTACATTACCAGCATCATCACCCTCAACTATATTGGCATTGCCTTGTGGCAACATAGCTTCCAACATAGGATGATGTTCCCCAGTATAATTAGTTTTCATTGAGGCAAATAACTTAGAACCTAGACTTTTAATAGGTACATGGGTTCTATCTTCAGTGGTTATGTCTAAAATTATTTGTAAGAATCTAGGGTACATTAAGAACTTATGCTGTTGCTTATCTAAATTTTCTAGCATATTATCAAAAATAAACCTAGAAAAATTATAAGTTTAACCCTTAGAAAGACAAATAATACCACAACCCAATTGCAGAGAGAATTGGTTCCATCCACCACACTTGTTGCTGATACATTGAAGCAGCAGATGCACCAAATACCTCCACTTAGGACAAAATTGATTCTTGTGCCACTTGGATGTATCAGTACTTTGATATCCAGCTTCTCTTAGCCCAGCAAGAATCTCTGCAGTGTTGGAATGATATACACCATTCTCATCATTCAGCTGAAGCTTTGTCCTAATCAAACCTTCTGTCACCACATATTCTACACCATCAATTTCAGCCACAATCTCTGTATCCGATCTCTTAGTAGCAGATGCCCAAAATTGCTTCACCAAGGATTCACACACCAAATCAGGACTATGTGTCAAAGCATAGTGAATCTTTGACCTTTGTAGAAATTCCACCATTAAATCGAATTCTTCATGTCCCTTTGCCTTTCTCAGAATAGCATATTTGTTATGGTCGCCCTTCAATTCAAGTTGAGCCATTTGAATGAACTTGTGTGAGATGGTTATGAATTACTCCAGAGAATAATGGGTTTATATGGAGTGATTAGCGAATAATTTTGTTTCGTAAAAGATATGCAAAGTGAGTTAAATTTGGAAGTTCCCCAATCGTGGTCAAAATTATCGGAACAAATTATTGACCAAGTCTGACAAGCAGTTCAAAAAACTTCCAATTTTGAATTTACCCTTCAGTAGAAATGAAAGTCAAATCTGCTGAAGAATGGTCAACCATCAGCAGAATCAACCAAAAGTAAAAATATCTTCGGTCAATATCTTGGTTTTACTGTGCCACCCAACTCGCATTAATTATCGTAACGCCTAAACTTTGCTTATTTAATCACCCCAAATAACACATCTCAGTCATCAATTTACCCCAAATCATCTTTCAAACCCTAATTTTTCAATTAATCCCAATTCTCTACCAAAATCATGTCATCACACCCAGAAATCTCAGATCCAAATTCCTCTTCTCCATCAGCAGAAGAAGATTTACCACCATATCCATGGGAGCTTGATCGTTCAGACTTTGAAAGAGCACTGGAGAAACGATGGGATGCACAAGAAAGACAATGGAATGCTCATAGGAAGGGTGAACCAAGCAATGTACCCATTCCTACTGAGAGAGAGCTTGTCTCTCCCTTCATCTATACCTCTGATGAAGACTCTTCAGAGGAAGAAAATGAAGATCCAACCTTTCTTCCTCCTTCCACACCAGAGAGATCCCAACCAAGATCAAGTAAGAGGGATCCATCTCTTCCAACATCACAAAATTTGGTGTTGGATCTTCCTGCTCCAGGACCTGGTCTTCCACATCAAGAACATATTGGACAGAGCAAGAAGGCTGAGATCATACGTAAGGGAAAAGAGAAGCTGAAGTAGATGATTGAGGAATGTTGCCATGGAACAAAGTTCTTGAGTATTTTCTTGACTTTGATTCATGAGCATCTTCACAATCTTCCTTCTCTTCTTTTTACATTTTCATCTTCAGCTTCATCATTGTACTTGTCATAGCCTCAAGTATTTTGTAATAAGTGATAGAAGCTAGTAGTACTTAATTAGCCAAATGTTTAGGAATGGTCATTGTAACTCAGTTGTAACATTGAATGTAAGCTGTAACTTGTTTCTATGAATGAATGAAAAGATCTTCTTAATTAATCCACTGTGTAAGACCTTCAGCATTATCAATTTATCAGTTGAAACCATGTTCATCTCTTTAACCACATTCCTTTGACTTCTGCTCTTGGTGACTTTAACATGAAACTTACATTCTCAGAACATCTGCAAAATAGACATCAAACAAGCAAATACACCAAACAACTTGCAAATATATTTGTGGGTTAGTGTTAAAAATTATAAAAATTATACACAATATACAAAGTTTACAGTCATTATCCTCCCCTGAGGCATATGCCTCCCCTGAGGCTTATGCCTCCCCTTAAACTTTGCAGTTAAGGGTTAAGCATTCCAATATGGACCACCAAATATTGAAACCTTGGTCCATCAAATGCTTTGGTTAACAAATCTGCCACATTTTTATCTGTGTGAATTTTTACCACTTTAATCAAATGTTTCTCATAAGCATCCCTTATAAAGTGGTGTCTGATTTCAATATGTTTGGTTCTATTATGAAAAACTGGATTTTTAACAATACAAATGGTACTTTGATTGTCAATGAAAATGGTAGTATTCATGAAGTTATACCCATAATCCAGTAATTGATTCTGAATCCATAGAACTTGTCCACAACAATTGGCAGCAGCAACATACTCTGCTTCAGTAGTAGAGGTAGCAACAATGGTCTGTTTCTTGCATTGCCAAGAAATTAGTCTTCTTCCAAGGAATTGGCAACCTCCAGTTGTGGATCTTCTATCCAAATTTGCACCAGCATAGTCACTATCACTATAAGCTGCTAGCTGAAATGGAGACTCTTTGGGATACCAAAGACCTAATTTGGGTTGGCCTTTTAGGTACTTAAAAATCTTTTTGACAACATTCATATGAGATGTAAGTGGAGTGACTTGGTGCCATGAACATGCACTCACAGCAAATGTAATATCAGGTCTTGAGGCAGTCAAATACATCAAAGAACCAATCATTGACCTGTATAAATGAACATTCACAGGGAGATCAGGATCAAGATTGTTCTTTGGTTTGGGAGCCTCATATGGAGTAGTGGCAGTCCTGACATTCTCCATTGCAAACTTGGACAACATATCTTTTACATATTTCTCCTGATGTATGAAAATACCATCAGGTTTTTGCTGAACCTGTAAACCCAAAAAGAAAGTGAGTTCTCCCATGGCACTCATCTGAAATTCTCCCTTCATCAGATCTTCAAACTCTCTACACCATGCTTCTTTGGTTGAACCAAAGATAATATCATCCACATACACTTGCACAAGAATAATATCCCTGGAATCTTTCTTGAGGAATAGAGTCTTGTCAATGGCACCTCTTATGTAGCCATTCTTCAGCAGAAATGTGGAAAGTCTAGCATACCAAGCTCTGGGAGCTTGATGAAGTCCATAGAGAGCTTTAACAACCTTGTACACATACTCAGGATGATCAGGGTCTTCAAATCCCTTGGGTTGAGTCACATATACTTCCTCTTCAATTTCACCATATAAGAAAGCACCTTTAACATCCATCTGATAAACCATGAAGCCCATGTAAGAGGCATAGGCCAAAAATATCCGTATTGCTTCAACTCTGGCCACTGGTGCAAAGACCTCATCATAGTCAATGCCTTCCTCTTGTCTAAATCCTTGAGCCACTAGTCTTGCTTTGTTCTTCACCACAATACCCCGTGCATCTCTTTTATTCTTCAGAATCCATTTTGTCCCAATGGCATATTTACCATCAGGAAGAGGAACCAAAATCCAAACCTGCTGATTCTTAAATTGCAGCATCTCCTCTTGCATTGCCTCAAGCCAACTTGAATCAGCCAGTGCCTGAAGAACACTAGTTGGTTCTATCTGAGAAAGAAAGCATGCAAACAGATAGTGTTTGAAGTCTGTGTGATTGTTCCTCTTTTGATTGTAGACATAAGAGATGAAAGCAACTTCACCATATTTTGTATTCTTGACAGTGCTTCTAGTTCGAACAGGGTCTTTAGGATCTCCAATAATCTTTGATAGGGGATGAACATTATGAATCCTTTTTGTAGCTGTAGGTGAAACATCAATTTTGGCATCAAGGTTGTTGACTGTAGGCCCAAACTTAGTATCATAAGAAGCTGAGTGAAACAAACCAGGCTTTGGCTGATAATTCCCAAGATCAGAAGGACTTGGAAATCTTGTAAATGGCTTATCAAAGGCTGTTGAGACTTCAGTAGAGATGGGAGAGTGATCATCAGCTGTATCAGTATCTGGGATCTCATCAGTGGGAAGAGGTATGCCTTCAGTAGAATCATCAGCAGTATCCTTGTTTCCACTGACTGCTTGTGCTGATTGATGTAGGATAGCTTAAGTCTCTTGTGTAACCTTGTCATTGAGTTTCTGAGCTTCCTTAGTAGCAGCATGTTCTTGCTTTTGCAGTCTTGCAAGATCCTCTGCATAGTGTGACTCATCATCTTGTTCAGCAGCAGAGTGATTACCTACAAAATGGTTAGGTGGAAAAGATGGTACAACAATGGTATTCTCTTCTGGCTCAGACTCACATTCAGAGTCATCATCCATGGAACCTGCAGGGTTAGAGTTTGGATCTTTGGTACCTGCATTAGGATTAGAAGCATGCCTAGTATAACCCAAATATTCAGTCAAATAATCTAGGTCAAAATACCAAGAATGGCCTTGTCCCTGAATATTAGGCTGATCTTCAAGAAATCTTAGATTAAGGGTCTCTTCAATCTTTTTAGCATTCAGATTATAAACCCTATAGGCCTTGCTATGAGCTGAATAACCAACTATATACCCCTCATCAGCTTTCCCATCAAACTTACCCAGTATATCAACAGTATTCAAAATAGTCACTTTGCATCCAAAATGCTTAAGGTAATGTATGTCTGGAACTTTCCCAGTGAGAAGTTCATAAGGTGTCTTGACATGAAGTCTAGTGATGGATACCCTGTTCAAGACATGACAAGCAGTACTTACTGCTTCAGTCCAAAACATTGTGGGTAGTTTGGAGTCTGCAAGCATTGATCTTGCTGCCTCAATGAGGGTTCTATTTTTCCTTTCAGCAACCCCATTTTGTTGTGGGGTTCTTGGAGTACTATAGTCCCTTCTAATCCCCTTAGACTTATAGAATTCTATGAATACAACATTTTTGAATTCTGTACCATTGTCACACCTAATTCCTTTAACCTTTTTATTTAGCTGGTTTTCAACTAAGATAATGAATTCTTTCAAAATAGGAGTTGTTTCATCTTTAGTTTTTAGAAAGAATACCCAGCAAAACCTGCTATAATCATCTATGATAACCAGGCAGTAGTACTTGTGATCAATACTTCTAATCGGAGTTGGACCAAAGAGATCCATGTGCAGCAACTGAAGAGGTTCAGAAATGGTGCTCACAGCTTTGACTGCTTTGTAAGAGGCTCTGTGTTGCTTTCCCTTATTGCAAGCAAGACAATTGTGTTCATTGGTGAAGAGTTTAGAAGGAAGGCCCTTAACAAGACCAAGTTTGGACAACTTGTTGATAGTCTTGTAATTTACATGTGCCATTCTCCTATTCCATTTATTAGATTCATCCAGGGAAGCTTTGGCTACCAAACATGTTAGATCACCTTCTGGTTTGACATCATTCAGATTGAATGTGTATAAGTTGAAGGTTCTAGGAACTCTCACCAATACAGTTGTGTCTTCTGGGAGTTTGAAGTCCTTGGAAAGTATAAGACACTCATCTTCAGAGAACAAAACCTTATTCTTAGTGTCACAAATTTGTGATACAGAGAATAGATTAAAATGCTCCAATTCTGTCACATAATAAACATTTTCAAAATCTAACAAGGATGTCTTAATTGTTCCTTTCCCTGTAATTTTGCCATCTCCACCACCAAAGGTTATAGTGCCTCCTCCTTCTATAGGCTCAAAGTCATGCATCTTGTCCTTGTTCCCTGACATACTTCTAGAACAACCACTATCAACAATACCTACTTCAGTACTTTTCAAAGGATGTTCCTACAACAACAACAAAAATAATACAAAATTAGTACACATTGGAGACTCAAGTCATTGCTGACTTGAGCCTGCCTTGTGGATCATTAGTAATAGGCCATGTAGATGTTTTAGATCCACCATTGTTCTTGGGCCTGTATTGCATATTGGGTCCCTTCTTTGTCCAAGAACAACCTGCTGAGGGCTTCACAACAGTATTTCTATACCCACCACCATAATACATTGAGTCAAAGTAATTAGGCCAATAACCAGTAGAAAAGAAAGAACTAGTGGGTCGAACATATGGTCTATAACTGGTACTTCTCCATGAAGAATGTGATTCAGCAGAATTGGGTTTCTGCTGATGTGGAACAAAAGATGGTATTTCACTAACATTCTTCCACATTTGCCTAGGTTTCCTTTGACTAACACATTCACCATTCTTTGCTCATGAAATGTACAATCCTTAATCAAGTGATATTTACTTCCACACACAAAACATTTCTTCTTTTTAGAAGATTTATTTAAACCAAAAGAAGTTCCATAACATGAAAAAGTATTCAAATCACCATGATAAACAGAATTGTTTTTAACATAACCAAAAGTATTATTGTGCAAAGAATTTAAAAACAAGTCTTCAGTAGAAACTATCTTGTTATCAGCAGCAACTCTAGAAGGCTTGTGGGGAGTCTTGGGTGATGTCTTTGGTATGGTCTTGGGGGTGGTCTTGGGAGTGGTCTTGGGCCGGTCAGACTTCTCACTTGAATCACAGCTGACAAATGAGGTGGACCCTTCATCAGAAGACTTGTCACTGTCACAACAAGAGACAAAGTCAGTAGATTTAATAATAGGGTCTGGCAAGTCAGTTGACTTTTTGCCATAGAGATGTTGTGATCCATCAAAGTCAATAGGTATGGATAGGTCTATAGGCATGTGTTCCCCTCTTATAGGTCCAGGGACAGCATTCATTCCCCCTTCATTAACATATTTAGCAGGTGTTTGATAAGCTAACGCTGGTTCAGGGTCAAAAACACTAGACATATCAGGATATGTTAACTCTTCAGGGTCTATATATTTCTCATATCCTAATGCTCTTCTAGACCTAACAGATTGGCGACCATCAATTAATTTATTTAAATTAGATGCCCCTTCCTGCCATTTCATACGACCAGCTATCTCTTTATCTAATTTAGCTTGTAATTATTGTTTTTCCTTTTCTAAGTCAGACTTTTCCTTTTCAGTACGTCTTAAGTCTATCTTAGCAATTTCTAAATCACTTTCTAGTACTCTTATCTTTTCATCATATTTAACTTGATTCTTTTGAAACCATACTTTTTGTTTCTCTAAAGTTTTTAAAGCCATTTTATAAGACTCTAATTCAACATAACACTCATTGTATTTTGGTTTCAATTCATCAAATTCTTGTTTAAGCTCATTGTATCTTACACTACATCCAAACACACAGTTGTGTACCTGAGAGATTCCCATCAAGGAGACTTGCTCCTTCTTGTCTTCTGAAGGTGAGTATGCCTGCAAATTCACTTGTGAAGAAGTAGAAGCTTCCTCTCCAGCAGGTTCATGGTCAGCCCAATCAATTTGGTAATCCAGAGTCACCATAGCCTTTGGAGGTACTGTCTTGGTATTCCCTGCTTCCACTGGATAAGAGCCATATCTAACTTCATCTCCAGCCTTTCTCTCCTTGCATTCTCTTAAAAAATGTCCCACTTGACCACAAGTGTAGCATTTAACCTTCCTTCAATCAAACCTTGCTGCTTCTCTTCCATTAAAACCAAACTTCCTTCCAGACTTGGCTTCAAACCTCTTAATGTTCATGGAGATCATTGCAAGCTCCCATTTCAAGTGCATCTCCTCCATCTCCAATGGATCCACCTGTTCAAAATCCTCATAAGCAAGAAACTGCTGATGCTCATATTCAGCCACAAATGAATGAATAATATCCTCCAACACACTACTGGATTTTGATTTAGGAGCAGATTGAGTATGAGTTTGAGAAGATGCTCCTGATGAATATGAACTTCAGGCTTGATGCACAGGTTTTGTAGATGCCCCAACAAATGCAGAATGAGTGGATGGACGTATGGGACTTCTAACATCAGGCTCAAGAGATTTGAGCATGTTGTAGAGGTCATCAAAAGACATTAAGTCCAATCCACCCTTTGTTTTGAGAGCGATACTGAATTGTAACCAAGATGGTGGCAAAGATCTCAAAAACTTAGCATTGCAGTCGTCGTTGTCAGGTCTTGCCTTCAACTGATTAAGTTGACTTAAGATTCGATGAAACCTGTCATAACCCTTATGAATTCCCTCTTCTTCAGATATCTAAAATTCTTGGAATTTTTGCTTCAGCATAGACTTCTGCAACCTTCTTGATTCATCATTCCCACCAAATCTTGCTTTTATAGCCATCCAAATGTCCTTGGCATCCTCCATAAAGAGGAAGTCACCTATGTGGTCATCTGGTATAGCTTGGAACAGAATTGTTCTTACTTTACTCTCCCTCTGCACAACCAGAATCTCTTCAGCAGTTTTGGGACCTACAATAGTAACAACTCTATCGGTATCAGTAACATGCTTCTTCAGACTATTCTCCTTTTTGACAACCTCCCACAGATTCCAATCAATGTTTGTGATCCAGTTCTGCATCTTCATGAACCATAGATGATATTCTTCAGCATTCTTCAAGTATGGAAACTTAGCATTACTGTTGGAGAGGTTGAGTTGTTGAAGAGAAGTGGTGTTAATGTTCTGGGTTGTATCAACATCATCATCAGATCCAGGCATGTTTGTTGATTTGTTTGGATTCTTAAGGTGTAATATGTTTCTTAGTATGACAGAGACTCTCTCGAGGCTCTGATACCACTTGTTGAGCCTATAAGACCTTGATAGATCTTCTTGAGCACTCTAGAATCGTTAGTAATGTCACTGTAATCAATAACACACTAATAGACAATCTCTGCAACTTGTATTTATAAAGCGGAAACAAAACACAAGCTTGATACTAAGAACTCTGGATCCTCTATGGATCTTTTAATTATGATAAGAGTATTCACGAAAAAGTTAATTCAATACATAATTGTGTGTTCCTTTTATACACAAGGAACCCTAAACCGTTTCTCAAGAAACGTACATTCTAAAACTTCTAAAAGATATGCATTATCACTTCCTAAATAAACTCATGCATATCCAAACTACATTACACAAAATATGGAAATACTATATCCGCAGAAACTAATAATGCTGAAATCAGTCTTCAGTAGATACACTGCTTCAGCAGAAACCAACTCTTCAGCAGGAACCTTTCAGCAGAAACAGCAGCAGAATTCTTACTTCACAGATTTCCCAACACTTTATGTGAAAATAACTTATTGGCCGCAATAAACTCTTCCCACATAGATTATCAAATTTCCCACCGTGGTCAACAGACAATGGCTACCAACGAAACTACTTGCTAACAACTGTAAGAAACTGAAGTACCATTTGACTTATAGCCTTCCTTCCCTTCAACCATCTTTGCCAGATCGTTTGACTTACTTCCAAGTTCTGATTTTAGACTTTCACTCAAGATCAAGAGTTCTGTAATTTCATAGCTCTTTTCCTCAATGTGCATTTCTGATTCATTTTTCTGGGTGCTCAGCGATTCAATCTTCAATTCGAGATCTTTGATTGTCGACTCACAACTCTCCTTCTCTTCCAATATCTTTGCTTGATCATTTGACTTTGCTTCAAGTTCATCTTTCAGACTTTGGTTCTGGATTAAGAGTTCTGAAGTTTCAGCACCCTTTTTCTCGAGTTGCAATTCCAATTAATTTTTCAGCTTCTCCAAGGATTCAAGTTTCGATTCCAGCTCTTTGACCATTAACTCGTAGCCTTCCTTCTCTTCTACTGTCTTCGCTTGATCTTTTGACATGATTTCAATACTCTCTTTTAGACTCTGATTCTAGGTTAGAAGTTCTGAAATTTCAGTACCCTTTTTCTCAAGTTGCTCTTCTAGTTCACTTTTCAGGTGGTTTACGGATTCGACCTGCAATTCTAGATCTTTAACCTTTGACTCATAGCTTTCCTTCTCTTCTACAATTTTTGTTTGTTCTTTGGACTTTACTTCACGTTCTTCTTTCAGATTCTGAATGAAAATTAAGAATTCTGAAATTTCAAGACCCTTTTTCTCAAGGTGCATTTTTTATTCCTTTTTTAGAGTGTTTAAGGATTCAAGCTGCGATTCTAGATCTTTAACTTTGGACTCATAGCCTTCTTTCTCTTCCATCGTCTTCTCTTGTTCCTTTGACTTGCTTTCAAGTTCTTCTTTCAGACTTTGGCTCAGGGTTAGAAGTTCCGTGATCTCTACACACTTTTGATCTAGTTGCATATCTGATTCAATTTTTAAGTTGGCTACGTTCTGAAGTTGAGATTCTAGATCATTGACTTTCGACTCAAAGCTTTCTTTCTCTTCCACTGTCTTCTCTTGTTCTTTTGACTTGCTTTCAAGTTCTTCTTTCAAACTTTGACTCAGGATCAAGAGTTCTGAGATTTCAGAACCATTTTTCTCGAGTTGTAATTCTGATTCGTTTTTCAGGTTATTCAAAGATTCGAGCTGCAATTCTAGATCTTTAACATTTGATTCATAACCATCCTTCTCTTCCACTGTCTTCTCTTGTTCTTTTGACTTTGTTTCAAGTTCTTCTTTCAGATTTTGAATGAGAATCAAGAATTCGAATATCTCAAGACCCTTTCAAGTTGCATTTTTGATTAATTTTTCAGGTTGTTCATGGATTCGAGCTCCAATTCTAGATCTTTGACTTTTGAATCATAACTTTCCTTCTCTTCCACCGTCTTTTCTTGAACAGCAATCATTTTTGCAACCTCTTCTTTCAAATTCTCTATATGACTAACATACTCTGCAATTTCCTCAGTCCTTTCACTGACTTCTAAATGTGACTCAGATTTCACCTCTTCCTCTAAATCTTTCACCCGAAGAGAGTAAACTTCTTTCTCTTATATCAATTTATGTTCTTTTGCTATTTTACCTTCCAACTCCTGTTTCAACGAATCTATACGAATCAAGTAACCTAAAATTTCTTGACTACTTTTCTCTAGTTGACTTTCTAATATGACTTTTGGGTTGCAAAGAGACGTTATTTCTTCTTGATTTTCATTTACTTTATCCAATAAAGCTTGAATATTTTATTCCAACTTTGTTTTCTCAATGCTTAAAGATTCCAACTCCTTCTGCAAGTTGCTGATTTTCTTCTTCTTCTTGAATCTCGATCTCTCTTTTCTGCGAATTCAAAGACTCAAACTCTTCTTCAAAACCCCTGTTTTTAATTTCTGTCTCACTCTTGTGAGACTCTTGCATTTCTGCATGACTTAAAAGCTCTTTCTCTTTTTCAACTAACTTTTCTTTTAAATAGCTACATTCAGTGACAAGTTCTTCGATTTTTTCATGATTAACTTTGATCTCTTCTGCTAAATCTGAACCCTTTATTGATATAGAATTCTTCTCTGCTTTAGTAGCTTCTAGTGTTTGACTTAACTTAGATAGCTCCTTGTCTGTTGTCTCCATCTTCTCCTTCATTCCAGATTGGAGTGCCTTGAAATCCTCGATCTCTGCTTCCAACCGAAAAATAACGGCAGTTAGTTCTTCTACTTTTTGACTGAGTTCACCTTCCAGCACTTTGGAATTTTCAAATTTCGAATTGAGGTCACTATTATCTGTCAAAAGTTTTGTGTTTTCTTCATGTAATCTTTCAGCTTCATGTTTCGACACTTAAAAGCTTCGTATGGCTCCACTGTGGTTTTATAAAACCCGTACCCGACCGTCATGATACCACCTCGAGGGTTAACTATAAGCTATGAACCTTGTAGAGTCTGAAACCGTGATTGCCCTTGCTTATTCGACTAATCCCAAGATCCACTGGATTTCTCAACAGTGGAGTATTTGAAGTCCAAGCTAATATCCGTAAGCGTCTTTGCCAATCTTTTGACATTATTAGAACCTGAAAGATTTAGACATAGTTGTCCCGTCACGCGAATTCTGCAGACTAAATATGTTGTTAGTTGTTAGTAAAATATTTTAAAATGTACCAATATACATTTCCTCTTCTTCTGTAGATTCTATGTTTCCATGTATACAAAGCGACCATCATAGCAGCTATGAAAAAAGCGACACAACTGACAACTGAAACTACAATATCAATTATCTTCCATACATATCCAATAACACTTCTGTTAGCAACATGGAAAACAAATACTGAATGAAAATAAATAGTTTTAACAATGATTCTGGAGGTTTTTCCATGTTTGGTAATCCCACTATTCCATTCATACAACACAGAGTGAATGTATCTTCTTATTTGATTTTCTTGTTCCCTTTTTTGGCTTCTGCTGTCCATAGTTTAGCTTTAAAAGTTTTGCAAGTATGTATTGGGTCTCCAATATTTATGTATGATGTTGAAAGGTGTACAAATTTGTGAGTCTTAAAAGAAAATACAGGAACCATGTACGTTCAAATGTAAAAGTAAGTGCGTACCTTTTGAAATACCTTTGCAATTTGATTCTGCTCGAATATCTGCATATTTGATATATTTGTTATTATTGCGATTAAAAATCAACTATTAAAGTATTATTTGTTTGCATTTTTATCTGTCTCAAAGGCTCTCTTGTACCTAAACTTTAACTTTTAAAACTTTGAAACATACTTTATGTATTGCATGTCTGTGAATTCTAGTCATGCAGGTGGGAAAGGAACAACAGGTTCTTTTTTTGCTGGTATCAGTACCTAAAAAGAAATCAAATATCAAGTCAGACTAAAATCGCTTCCTTTTAACAACGTAATCACATCAGAATTATAATCCAGTCCAAAAAACCCCTTAACTAAAGAAATTTAGAGTTTTTATAATATACATAAAAAAAAATTACACCATACATTTGAAAAAAAAGTACCTAATCATCGGCTTGAGTTATTGCCGTCGATACATCTTTCAGTCCAAAATCAGAGGCATCAATTCATCCTTAGATAATTGTCCTATTAACGGAAAGACGTATAATATAAATATCAAAACTCACTGTTAGAACCTTGTCGTGTGTTCGACTTTTCATTATCAAGATGTTGGAGGAAATACATGACCATAAGATCAGTCCATAGGCATCCTAAATGTGACACATACCTAATTTGTTCCGTTAACACTTAGATCGACATGAATAGTTCTTGATTCTAGAGGAGTTGAAATTGGATGAGAAGTCACACTCTCGCCACTTGGGCATTATGGGTAAAAATTGCTTAATTTACTCCCATATCAAATCTTTACTTGACGATTTTGTTTACCTAAAAATGCTTATTCACAGTATGATCTATGTGGATCACCGGATGCACAATTTAGTTGCTTGCGTGTGCCTGTAAAAATCGACACGTGTTCAGTGACCATCAGTTGTACACATGTATCCAAGCGAAAGGGTTAAACCAACGCACATGATATGTCTGAAGTACCTTGGCACCGGGTATGCAAATGGCTATTACTGCCAATGTTATATGAAAACAATTGTTTTTTTTTGTCCACCTGTAAAGCCCAAAGAACAGTTAATAAGTATATGGAAACTGTAATTATAGAATCTCAAAAACCATGAAACACAGAATACACACACAACAGTGCCTCGCATATTTTGTGGCGTGGTATTGGCGCTTTCATGGTGGTTACATACATGTCAAACTGTGTCATTACTCACCTAAAATAATAAATTAATATTATCACGGAACACCATTGATAGATTTCGGATTAGAGTTCGGTAAAAGATGTGACTTTATAGCTTTTGTACCTAATTCAAATATGGGTTGGTCATCTTTAAGCTGAGAAACTGATGAAAGTGATAAAGACAAAGCTTGTGTTGTTTGTTCTTGATGATTATGTATTCTGTTAGATAAAAAACTCGATCCATCAGAATTACTACTTAAAGGAATGGGAGATACATACTGCTGGAAGAAATGATTTCTATTAAACTCGGGATTCTTCAGGTAGACATATCTGATGGATCTTGATACTTGATCACACAGACCTTGTAAGAGATACATAAAAGTACTTTATGTGGACTGTGGAGGGAACTTCACTTGTATACATTATATCTTTATTGAATTGCCTCTGATTTTTTTATCTCAATAGAGGTGGTAATTTTGTGGGATGATTCAAGTTATTGTTTTATTTTTCTCGGGCCAAACAGGCAGAATTTAAAATACAACTAAAAATGGAACAAAAACAATCAAATGATAAAGTAACATAGTAGAAATACAAGAAACTAATACCAGAATAATGCCTTTTAACCTCCTGCCCCTATGGGTATACACTACAATATGTGCATCGTTAGGATGAAGGGCCTTAACCTCATCTATCACATCCTCAACCCCTATGTCTTTTCTAAAATGATTCGTATAACATGTGATCGTTTGGCGTGTGCGCGTTTAAGCCCGTGCCTATTTGGGTCGTGCCCGTTTGAGGTGTTGCCCATTTGGTGCTGACTCGAAAGACGAATAAAGGTGTCAACTATTAAAAAGATCATGCATGTCCAAGGATCATAAAAGAAGCAGCTTGACTGATACCAGGACATTATAGATAGCAAAAGTTTAGCCTCAATAAAAAAATACTAAGAAGAATATTACTTACTGTAGTGGTGAAGCTTCCTGTTGTTGACCCTATCTCCAAGCATGCAAACGTTCAACTTAGTACGTGGAATGTGAGGCAACCTCACGGTACCAGAAAAACGCGTGTCCTCTTAAGAACAATGTGGAGCTTAATGGTCTCTATGAAGTTACGGAATTTATTTTCCTTGGTATCAGCAGTGATGCTTGTAATCGCCTCTCTAAGGGCTTCACTTGAAAGCTAAATTTAAAATCAGATAATGTCTTGTACATATATAAGGCTGTAAGAAAATCATAAACATTGAATGGGCCAAATATCTAAGGCTGTAAAACATGTACCAATTTAACTAAATGGGCCAAATAAAGGGCGGAAAAAAGTGTTGATTGCTTAGCGGGCTTGACCGTTATAGTGCACCCTGTAGCCATTGCCGGGCAGGTTAGTAACCCATCAACTATGAAACGGCATATCAAAATTATAAAAACAAATTAAAACATAAAATTCAAGCCAAAAGAAAATAGTGATCTAAATTATCAGTGACGTAGTTGTGATTCAAATACCTTCATAGTCTGAGCTGATAGGGAAATATATTTGACTGTAGTAAGTCCTCTGATTGGCTAATAATACCCCAGGGTTATCAGGTGATCATATATCCTTGTGCCGCCAATATGTCCTGGGGTATAGGCTTCCTCGAGAACCTGCTGCACATCCTCTCGAGGGATGTAGAGGATGGCCATTATAGCCCTTCCTGTAAAGTTCTCCTTGCTTAGCAAAGAAGAAAAATGCCCTTTTCTTGTGCAACCAATCAGGATGAACTACTCTTGGAATAGGATTTGAGACCTAGAAAAAATAAACAAAGATTTAAAATCCAATGTTTCAGAGGAACTTGCTAGCATTGTTCTCGCTGCTAGAGTACACTGATAACTTCCCCATTCAGTTGTTACCCGGCAATTCCCTTGACCTATGTTTTAACTTATGTATTATAGAATGGCCTCTTTATGCGTAAGGAGGATATTTAATAAAAGTATAAGAATTCTTATGCTATTTAATTTACTATTGTAACAAAAATAGTAGACCAAGTCAATCACTAATATGATGTTAACAGATATTCAATGAATCGATAAAATGTTGTAGTTAGCAAGTCACCAAGATCAACTATACAGTTAACAAAGAATATAGCATATAACCATTTTCCACACCACCACATTGAAAATCGATGGAGTCTAAACCTTGGTGATTGACTCAGTGAAATCTCGCTGCAAAACTAAACCTCAAAGAAAACGCTGCCCAATCCAAGGTGACATAAACAAACAGATATTATATTGCCGTATAAATAACATCCACTATGACTGCATATAACATATTCACAATCATGACAGAAGGACATTGCTCTCAGTCTCTATTTTATTCCCATCTGGGCCAAAAATAGGCTGGAAAAATATTGATGTTAGTGTATGCTAAGCATGCAATTTAAACAATTTAACATCTAGATATATTAATGCCTGAGCAAATCCTTCAATTGTAGTAGAATTTACTGGAAGATATGGGTTTGTATAATCTCTGCATGATGAAAAAAAAAGATTTCAAATATATATGTACACAGAAAACATACGTTATCATATATGAGATAAAGCAAATGGTAGATCAATAGACCATTTAAAGATTATATCAAGCATGTCACTATTAGTGTACAGAACTACAAATATAAGCAATTTCATTTGAAGAATGAAATTGTCACCGCCCGAGTTTAAGCTTCACGTCTTTGACAAATAGAGATCCTATACCAAGAAAAGAGCGAGATAAGAAAATCTCAACACAATAGACTGGAAAACAAATTAATGATGCCAAAGTTAAGTACAATAAATCTAGAAAACCAAGTAGACGGTAAACATGATTGGACAAGGATGTTTGACACCATACAAACCTACAAACAGAACATAATCATGTCATGCAAGCTTACACACAATGGAAAAAAAATGATAATGAACAAACTAATCTTGAGAACAAAGAACAAACAACAGTTTTATGAGTCTGCCAGCAAAGAGAATTAAATCATACTTTCAGTAATGTCTAGACCTGCGTGGACAACATAAATAAAACATTCTACCCACATATAATCCATATATAAACACACAAACTTAAAAAAAATACATCTAAAATACTGAAAGTGCTAGCACCCAAAATATCACACGCAAAGGAATAGCATGCATCCAGCCTACAAAATTACACCAACATAACCGTACATTAGGGTTTATAGAAAAAAAGTGGCGTAGTTTTTTAGAAAAAAAAGGCGTACGTTTATAATTATAAAACTATAATTAAGGTATAGATAAATGCTCTATAAATATATTCCTTTTCAAACTATTGAAAATTCTCAGTTGAGTAGGTTTATAGATTTGGTTTTAAAAGTTATAATCAAAAAAATATGTTGGTCTAGTGGTAATTATATTTGTTTGTGGACTAAAAGACCCGGGGTTCAAATCCAACTCCATGCATGAATTTTTTGAATTAAATAAATCCGAAAATAAATAAAATAATAAATCCGGAAAAAATAATTAATACAAATTATGTTTGCTGACTGTACGGATGACATGGCGCTCAAAACTTGATGACTGGGCATTGACCATGATTATTTGGCAAAAAATGGTCAAACGCCTCCAGTTATATATAATATATATATATATATATATATATATATATATATATATATATATATACATACATACATACATATATATACATACATATATATGTGTATACATATGTATATATGTATATATATATATATATATATATATATATATATATATATATATATATAATATACGTATATATGTATATATATAATATATACGTATATATATATATATATATATATATATATATATACATATATATATATATATATATATATATATATATATATATATATATATATATATATATATATACGTATATATATATATATATATATACGTATATATATACGTATATATATATGTATATATATATATACGTATATATATACGTATATATATACATATATATATATATATATATATATATATATATAATATATATATATATATATATATATATATATATATAGCAATATCTATATATATATATACGTGTATATATATAGATATAGCTATATATATATATATATATATATATATATATATATATATATATATAGCTATATCTATATATATATACGTGTATATATATATATATATGTATATATATATATATAGTATATATATACGTATATATATACGTATATATATACGTATATATATATATATATATATACGTATATATATAT
>CM060693.1:97742228-97907228 GCA_030686995.1 Artemisia argyi | reverse complement strand
TTTAAATGAGGACCTTTGCCATACATAGAAGATTAAGTAAAGTCAATGCAAATGCAAATGAAATGTAATAATGTGGTGTCCAGCCTTTCCTTCAAAAACAGGAAGGTGGATATATGGTGTAGTTTCCATTTCACTATGGTCTTCGTATCATCAAGTTGTATATATATGGTGTAGTTTCCATTTTAGCCATGCATTTTCAACATTTTCAACATTCAACATTATCCGTGGTTGTGCTGAAATTCTTGCCTATAAATAGCAAGCCACATCCAAGAAATCCATCATCACTTTTTGCTATACTTTACACATACACTCTTATTTCTTTCATCTAACTCAGTAGCATCTCATTTGTGTGATCCTCTTTTGTAGCAAAAAAGTCCACAAGTTCATCCGAAAAGGCTACAAGTTTCAACACAACGTTGCAAGACTTTGCAGCTTTGCATTGTGTAAACTCTTATAGTTTATACGTCATTTGTTTGTATATTATCTATAGTGATTGGTTAGTATTTTAGTCTTCTAAATACATAGAGTTCCGGGAGTGGTTGTACCCTTCTAAAAGAACTCGACATCTAGCTTAGTGTCGGAAATATCGTATCGGTGACGTTAGGTTGGTTCTACCTCGAACTTGAACCCGGTATTTAGCTTTGTACCGGATAAAGTGTAAGCGACGATTGTAAGGTTTTCTTCGCTTGCGAAAGAAGCTTGTTGACTAGTAAAGGATACTCTCGAGTTGGATATTCGGGGCGTAGAGTAGGGCAAGGAAAAAGAGTCCTTGTAGCCGAACCTCGATACACATTCGTGTTGTGGTTTGATCGTTTCTTACTTTACTCTTGCACACTACTTATTGTTTATTAGTTTTAGTTATCGATTACACGCAAAGTTTTCAAAGATAATTAAAGTTAAAAAGCAGTAAACTATTCAACCCCCTTCTAGTTTTTCACAATACGGTAAAGCATGCCACCTACCCTTTGAAATAGAACACCGTGCATATTGGGCACTTAAAAATTATAATCAAGATTTAATTGCAGCCGGTGAAAAACGTATGTTTCAGCTTCATGAATTAGACGAACTATGCCTTCAAGCTTATGAAAACTCTCGTCTTTATAAAGCTAGAACAAAGGTTTGGCATGATAGAAAATTAAAAACTAGAAAAGAATATAAGAATGGAGATAAAGTCCTATTGTTCCAATCGAAATACAAAATCAAACAACCGAAACTTAAAAGCCGTTGGCTTGGACCTTAAATACGGTTAACCACCAATATCCATCCGGATATGTTGAACTGTACGGACAAGAAGATAAAAGTTTTATTTCTAATGGTCACAGACTCAAGTTTTACCATGAGGAAGAGTGTTTCAACGATAAAAGGAAAGAAGTAATCCCTTCTTCCCAAACAATTAATCATCCTAATCACAAGAGTCGAGCTATAGACTCTGAAATTATCGCTTGGTGGGAGGTAACCCGTTTCCTTTGTACTTTGTTCTCTACACTGTTCAACTTAAGTGCGGAGGTATTATGATTATAATGAAAAAAATTGAAAAATATTCTCTGTTTTGTGTATTTGTTTTGTTTTTATTTTTGCAGATTTTTATAGTAGAAGATTGCATTTGGGATAGCTCAGCAATATCTGCTCTCTCATATTGCCCGGGAAGTTTCTTTTCCTTAAGTTTTATTTTTATTTTTCCTATTTGTATTTTTATTTTATCAAGTTTTTTTACATTTAGGACAATGTTCAACTTAAGTGTGGAGGGGAGTTAAATAGTAAACATCTTTATTCCTTCTATATTTTATTGTCCGATAATGTCATTTCTTTTTAGTCAACTTATAACTTTTTAATAATAATATAAAAACTATATGTTTTACTAGTTATTAAGGCAAATCCACTTGGATTGACACTTTAGATAGACACAATTTTATTCTCCAAAAATGTGAGATAATTCTAAGCCTTTATAAGTGTATATCTGTTACACTTTCTCTTATAAATATATGAGTGCGCCGGCGATCTAAATTAGCTCTAGAACTTGCACTTATGCATCAATAACGAATACCGCAGTGAGATTGCATTTTATGTTTTATAGAAAATTTTATATGATATTGAGGCAAATTTAGGATTTACACCAAATAGCCATCCTTTGCAAAAGAATAAGTTGTAATCTAGTCGACTACACTGGTCACTAGTATATCTCAGAAAAATAACCATCTAGCGCTCATTTTTAGTGCTATTGCCACCTAGAACAACATACAGAGCCTTATCATTTCGATTTGTTTAAGCCAATATTTTATGTTCAAAAAGAAAGTTCGATTGATTGTTGCTGCGAAAAGAAAAGTATGAAAAAGTAAAGTTATGAGAAATATCAAAGAAATATCAGACAAAGAAAAGAAAGTTGATAAAATATATGTGATAAAGGTCAAAAATGTTGACCAAGAAAAAGAAGAAGAAAAAGATCTATGAATAATCATTGTGATGCTTTGTAGCTTATTGGTGTATTGCTTTATGAACTTATCTAAACAAAGAAAATTACTCCATGTCTCATCCATACCCTTAATCCTTAAGCCAACCCAAAAAGTCCTCATTGATATCATTGTCTGGTGCTTACGCCTTGTCAGAGTTGTCTTTGTGTTTTGTGCAAGCCTATGGTAGCTATTTAGTCGTGGCTATGCAAATTGAGTTATCTTAACCCTATTGAGTGAATTGTGTGAATCATAAACGTAACCGTTCGTGAGGTGTCTCGGTTATGTGTCAATGCCTTTTTTGCGAATAATAAAATCTTGATATTGTATCTCCATATTCATAACAAATGAAATTTGCTCGCTTTGATTGCTTGAGGGCAAGCAATAGCTAAGTGTGGAGGTATTTGATAACGCCCTATTTATACATATCTTCGGGCATAATATTATATGTTTTATGATCATTTAGTGTGAACTTTCGATACTTATTAGCATGAAATGAATGCAGATTCACTCTCGGATGCTCTAAAGCAAGAAACATCTAAAGCACAACTATTTCAGCAAATAAAGTCAATAAATAAGAAGTCTAATATATTAGTCCTTTATTCGAGCCAAGTGCGCCGGTTTTCCAGCTATGTGTACCGCACTTGCTCACTCGATCAAGGAAAGTCAAGCAGTAGTTTTTAATAAAAGTGCACCGGTTTTGCATCTAATGTGTACTATACTTCCTCTGCATTTATGAAACTTTGGAGCCAAGAAAATAGCTAAGTGCGCCGTACTTCGCCTATTAGAAGCCTATAAATAAAGCTCATTTGCAAGCATTTGAACTCTCAACTCTATAACCATTTTTCACTAAGTCGAATTAAGAAGTACAACGTGATCCTGATCCAGAAGCAGACATTGAAAGAATCAAACAAGGGTCTTATATACTCTTTGGTGTTGAACTCTTGGTTACTTGTGACACTAGTGTAATCCATTTGATCATTCCAACCCGTATGTCTCTTGTTTACTATTTTATCATTTCTGTTATCATGAACTCATTAGCCATGAGAGGCTAAACCTCTTGTGATAGCTTGGATATGTGAATATGATAAAGTGAAGTTATGATTATGCTTTGATCTTTATCAATTTCAAGTTTATGCTGTGAACTATTGTATCTCTAGTCTTGCTACGTTTGTTTATCGAAACTAATTGAATATAACCTGTTAGGATAGGTCGAAAGAACTAATTTGTTATATGCAATTCTAGAAACTTGTTGATGGATCTATACACCTTGAACTTGTGTTAGATTGATACTTTGAGTTATATCACTAAGTATGCGGAATTTACTTAGTAACACTTAGAAGTTTGATTGTGAGTAAGACAGTTGTATATGAATAAGAACAATGTATGTAAACAAACTATTAGCTCCAATATTATTAATAATAATAATACGAGTGATCTTGATATCACTAGGGTTACACCTTGAAGCTCTAGAAAAATGTATGTCAAACCTTTAACCTAGGATCTCCTTCTATAGCACAAGGAGTCCTCTTCTACAAGATAAATATAATGCTAATAGAATAAGATATACACAAGATCTATTCTATATTTATCTAGACACGTTTCCTAACAGTTATCTAATAAGCAGTGGTAATATATGTTCTTGCAGTGGTAATGAGTTTCCACTGTAAGTACAATCTTCTGCAGTTGTAACATCTTCTCTTAGCCGTGGTAACTGTTAGTATAATTCCCAACAATCCTCCCCTAACTTATGATTAATAAATAAATCAATAAGTTTCTTCAAGTATGCAGCAACCATGAGGATATGGGAATTCTTCCAAACACTTATCTTCTTCTTAATAACTCTTTATCAGCTCTCACACTTTGATCATAAATCCTTTGTATCAAATCATCTATAACTTGAGTTCTTTCCCAACACCTAAGCTTCTCAGTCAACATCACTGTCAATATTCCAGCTCTCAATGGATATTCTTTCTCAGCCAGCATAAAGACATCAACTCCATCTTGAGTAGAAATATAATGCACATAACTTGAATCATAGAATTTCCACAAAGTTCTTGTACCATGAGCTTCAAATCTCCAATATCTATCACTTGGGTCAGGTTCATATAATCTTCTGAAGTGAACCCATAACTCCTTAGCTTTGACATCAACAAGTTCATCCTTCTTAAACTGATCTTGAACAATTCTCCACAAAGTATCCAAATCTTCTCTATCACAAGATCTAACAATATCTTCAAAATCTCTGCAAATGCTTGTGACACTTCCAGTTCTGATGATCTTCCAAGCTACACCAAAACTATCAGAAAAGATTTCCCAACCAACTACTGGATATCTTGCTTGTAGAGGTTCAATATTAAGTACATCAGTCTCTATGAACACCATGTTTGTAACTTGCTCTTCTGTCAACTTGCTAGAACCCTCTTCTGCTTGAGATGATTTCTGAGTCTTCAACTTCTTTGCTTCTTTTGATTCAATACTCACTCCAGTCCTTTTTGCCTTCAATGTTATTGGTTCTTGATCCATTGGAATGAATTTACTATCTTGTCTTTTGATTCTGTAATAAATTCCTTCAATCTGATCATGTGACATTCCTTTGAATTGAGCCATCTTCATATTACCAACATGGCAACAAAAATTCTTCATCTCAGCACTAATCTGTGCCTTTGTAGGTTTTCTTGGCTTCTTTTGACATTTTCTAACATTCCCAATGATTTCATCAAGAGCCTGCTGATTCTTCATTTGAATAAAATCTTTAAGTTGAGCAGACTTTTGGTCTTCATTCAAGGTTGTATTGGCAATCAGTTCAATGGCCTTCTTCCTGATTATTTGATCATTGTTAATCAAGTAATCAATCTCTTCTTCTGTAGGCACATAAGTGAACAATGGAGGTTTCTCATGTATGACAGTTGGTGAGACACTTGAAATTGGTTATGCCATTACTGCTTCAAGTTTATCCAACCTCTTAGCTTCCATAAAACTAGCAACTTCATATTCCTCATGCTTTCTCTTTCTTTCATTCTCTTCAGCTTGTTGTTGCTTTGCTAATCTTGCATCAAAGTCAATCTGAGCTTGTTCATACTTAGAAATCTTTCTTGTCTCTTGATCTGAAGCAATTACAATAGCCTTTCCTTTAACTGATCTTATTCTGGCAGCCTCTTCCTCTGCAGTGGTAATTGCTTGAGTATCAGTGGTAACTTTTTCTCTTGCAGTGGTAATAGGTTGATCAGTGGGAACTTGTTCTGCTTCATTGGAAATTGGTTGAGCAGTTCCAACTAAATCATCAAAGTTAAAACCAGCATCAGCATCCATATCTTCAAAATTCAATTTCCTCCCCTCAGTGTCAGCTACATCATCTTTTGCTTGAGCATCATCAGAATTAGTAAGCTCAGCAAACTCTTTTTCAAAATTTTTACTCCTCCCATTAAGCTCTGCATCTATTTTCCTCCCCTGTTTGAAAGAATCTCCCAAAACTTTAGTAGAACTTGCAGAAAACTCATCCTGAGATGAAGATGATGAAGATAACACAACTTTAGATCTTTTCTTCTTGAGATTCTCAACTTCATTCTGCAATCTTTGAATCTCAGCCTTCAATTTATTCAGCTCTGTGGCATGTTGTTCTTTGGTCTGTGCCAGGTCCTTCTCCAGAGCTTGAACCTGCTTGACTAATTTGGTACAAATGTCCATCAATTCAGGTAGTTGCACACTGCCTTCATCACTTCCAACTGTGTAACCTGCTGGGAGAGGTGAATCATGAGGCATTGATTCAGGCTCTTCCCTAGTTGGACTAGGATTAAGCCTTGAACCACCACTGCTTGTCCTTAAACCAAAAGGTTCAACAACATGCAATGTTGAGATGAGAGAAGTTGGCTGTTTAGACCTTCTCTCATAAGTGTGAGTTATAGCAGGGGTATGTTGAATTGGTGGAACAACAATAGTGGGTGTGCTTTGGGATACAACTGGGATTGTTGCATCTTCACCCTGTACTTGAGCAATTTTAGCAAGCATTTGAGGAAAAAGTGGATGAACCTCCCCATTCCAAAGATCTGAAGCCTTACTCATATTTTGAAAAACTTTTGGCTTAAGACTAGAAGGTTCATAAATTCTATTGTGAGGGTGCAGTTGAAACTTATTTAACACTGCTTGCACAAACCTTGGATACATCAAAAATTTATATTGACTCTTTACATTGCCTTTCATATTATTGAAAATAAACTTTGAAAAATTGAAAGTCCTATCTGTTGCCAAATAAACCAAAGGATAAGCCATGGTTGATGCAAATTGTTCATAAGATGTTTTCTTAGGACTCAGGAAATGTAAAAGAGAGTGAATTAAAAATCTCCAATGGGGACAAAAACACCCTTTTCTAAAAGTGACTTTTTGTTCAGATGTATCATACCCCATTAAAGCAATATTTGGAAAAATATCTGAATTAGGTAATGTGATGAGACCATTGAGATCATCCAATTGGAGAATTCTCCTCAAGGATGACTCAGTAACATCAATAGTTACCCCATCCACTGTGGCTCTTAAAGCATCCACAGGTTCATGTGTGTCTCCCTGTTCAAGAGTTATGGACTCCACAGTGTTCCAGAACTGCTTGATATGAGAGACATAGATTGTGAGATTAATAGTTAAGGCATACCTTATATGAGTTGTGTTTAGAAAATCCACAATCTGAGGAAAAACAGGGCCACTCTTCTCGTTTGACTTATGTAAGTAGGCCACTTGGTTGTGCTCCTCAACAAATTTTAGAATCGCCATGATATTTGTGAAAAAGAGAATAAAAGTGTTAGTACTCAAGATAAAAAGCAAGCCGTATGATGATCAATTTATACTAATAGGGTTTGAGGAGGTTGCGCAATGTGAATTATCTTTAGAAAGAATTATCTTTGGAAAAAGAATAATTAATAATAAGTAAGTAGATAATTCACAAAAGATTTTACCCTATTAATAAGGAGAGACGGTTATTTACAACGGCTAGTAAAAAATGGATTACTGACACAACAGTTGTAACGGCTAGTTCATCAGTGGAAAAATTACTCTTGCAGTGGTAACTAATGAACTAGCAGTGGTAAAATTTTCACAACATATCAAAGAGCAGTGGTGAACAAAACATGAAAATTTGCTGCTCTTATCATAGTTTTTAGCAAACTACCAGCTATCAACGGATTTGATATGTCTTTAGCACGAGCCGTTTGCTATGGACTAGCCAACTCTTGATCACTTGGATGTATGGTGAGTTGATAACCTAGTTTTTGGTAAACTATCAACCATAAACGGATTTGTTAAGTCTTTACGAGTAGCCGTTTGCTCTGGACTAGTTGATTCTTATGTGGATTAGACATGGTGAATCAATAACCATTTGTTGTGTGTCTATGATACACACCTTATTACTCCAATGACTTCAATAATATGGGTTGTATTCTGCAACTTAACTTAACCCATAAAAATTAACCCAAAGTAATTTTTTAACCAAGTTACTATTCACAAAAATATCTTTCAAAAGTCAACCCGATAATAACCAAATTTACTCCTCCAACCTACCAAAACAAGTAGGAGTAAATATTCTTCATTAGTTAGAATTCGACCTTGACTTTGCATATAAAAGGGGGCTCAAAACTTTTATCTTTCATCAACCAACAACTTCAACAACACAAACCCTTAATCAACACAATGAGCTGGTTTCCTTTAATCTACATCTCTTCTGATGACTCTTCAGATGAGGAAATCTGTTATTATTCAGACTCTGAAGAACTGTCAACTGGATGGAGTGGATATTTTCCACCAAGTGCTGCAACTGCTACATCTTCAAGCATGAAGCCCAACAAGAAGATTTCAGCTGATCCTGCTCCATCACTTGAGTTTAATTCAAGCTCTTCATCTGATGATGATAATGATCCAACCTTTGATCTTTCCATAGAGCTTCCAAAGGCCCTCACCACAGCACTGACAACTGCTATCAACAACATGAAGTGGCCAGCTGTTGAAAAGCATACTCAAGCACCAAGGCCTCCCAAGCAAGTTTTGGGACTGGCTTGTCCAAGGAAACAACTTTCTTTTGATGACAAGAGAAAGAGGACTTCTAAGGGAAAGCATCAGTATGAGGGAAAGGGAAAGAAGCCTATGGAATAGGTGTTAGGTTGTATGTTCATGTCTTTTGTGATGGTTTTCTGATTTGGCGACAGTGTTTGTCATGATGGTTGTTATGTACTTCTCTTTTATAATGAATAAAAGTACTCTTTGTTCTTGTTATTATCACCAATCTTTCCACTATTGTATGTTTATTTCCACTGTGCTTTTGATAACTCTGCATACAAATTAGTAGAAAACCATACAAACAATACAAACAATACTAGTACCTAAAAACTATCCTGAAACATTGAAAAGTATTAGACATCAAAGATTTATGGATTTAGCATTCCAATACCTGTTACCAAGTATTGAAATCTACCCACATCAAGCCCTTTTGTTAACAAATCAGCATAATTGTCATCAGTATGAATTTTGACAACATTAATAAGCTTTTTCTCAAAACAGTCTCTAATAAAGTGATGTCTAATTTCAATATGTTTAGTTTTAGTGTGTTGCACAGCATTTTTAATAATGCATATGGTATTACTATTGTCTATATAGATAATGGTGTTCATGAAATTGTACCCATAATCCAATAATTGATTCTAAAGCCAAAGGATCTGAGCACAACAACTAGCAGCTGCAACATATTCTGCTTCAGTGGTTGAAGTAGCAACCATAGTTTGCTTCTTGCACTGCCATGACACCAATCTACATCCAAGAAATTGACATCCTCCAGTAGTTGATCTTCTATCCAAATTTGCACCAGCATAGTCACTATCTGAGTATGTGATCAATTCCATTGGAGAGTCTCTTGGATACCATAATCCTAGATTAGGATAAGTCTTCAAGTACCTAAAATCTTTTCCACTGCTGTCGTATGTGATGTCTTTGGAGTCACTTGAAATCATGCACAAGCACATACAACAAACATAATGTCTGACCTTGATGAAGTAAGATACATCAAAGAACCAATCATAGATCTGTAAGTGTGAACATCAACATTAGCACCACTAGCATTCTTCAACAATAGGTGAGTGGTCTTATCAGCAGGGGTATTTGAGGATTTTGCATCAGTAAACTTGAACTTCTTAATAATCTCAGTCACATATTTGTCTTGACTGATAAATATGCCTTCCTTACTCTGTTGTACTTGCAGCCCCAAAAAGAATGTAAGTTCTCCCATAGAACTCATTTGAAATTCATCTTTCATCAGCTTCACAAACTCTTTGCACATCTCTTGTTTAGTAGAACCAAAGATAATATCATCAACATAAACTTGAACAAGTAGAATATCACCCTTGTCTTTCTTGAGGAACAAAGTTTGATCAATCTTGCCTTTATGAAACCCATTATTCAACAAATAATTAGCTAAGGTTTCATACCAATTCCTTGGAGCCTGATGTAAGCCATAAAGAGCCTTAACCACTTTCATCAGGGAGCTTATAATCCTTAGATAAGATATAGCATTCATCTTCTGTGAATAGAACTCTATGCTTCTTGTCACACGTCTGTGACACACTGAAAAGGTTGTACTTGAGTTCTTTCACATACTGCACATCTTCAAAATCAATGTTTCCAGCCTTGATTGTTCCTTTGCCAAAAACTTTGCCACCAATTCCTCCTCCAAAGCTGACAAATTGTCCATCATAAGGTTGAAAGTGTGAAAGATAGGACTTATTGCCAGTCATGTACCTGGAACATCCACTATCTGAGTATCCTTGATCATTTGTAGTCTTTGAATGTTCCTGCACATATAATACTATCTTGAGAGGAATCTCTTGGTGGATAAACATGAATCTTGAATTTAACCTAACAAGTTATGAAATTGCTCTTTTGACTAAATTGGCTAAGTTATAAGTTGTGCACCATTCCTATTATCAAATTGTAGATCTAGCTTTAACATTATCACTTAATTGTATAAGCTATCCAAGCAATCATTTGAATTTTCCATATTACATCAACTACTATTTGTGCATCATTGTTTTGTTTACTGCTCATTTTATACTTAAAATGAACGAACTAAGTCCTCGTGGATACGACATGGTCTTACCTAAAATCTTATACTACCAATGAGGGTTATACTTTACATGTGTGTTTGGTTTATTAAAATCTGTGAAACAAGTATTATAAATTTAAAACTTTCCTTACACATCAGTAACCTTCATCAAGAGCTTTAAGACTAGTAATAATAGTATTAAACATAGCAAAAGATCGATCTTGTTTTCTTTGACTTGATTATTACCTTGATGGGTGACTAACAAAGTTTTCCAAATCTCTTTTGCCGTATTACACATAAAAATTCTTTCAAATTTCTTTTTCGGCAAAGCATTGTAAATCATCATTTTAGCCTCATCATTTTTGGCTAGTTTTCTTTTAAGGTTATCACTTTGTTTATTATAAGGAACTATTTCATCCCTTTTTGTTTCCGGATTCTTTTCAATCGGTTAAAAGTCACCATCGGTAATAACATGCCAGATATCAATATCTTTTGATTTCATATACGTTTTGAATCTTGTTTTCCAATAGATAAAACAATCAGTTTCAAAAAGTGGTGGTTTTTGCACCCTTCTTGATATTTGTTGAAATCCATTGATCGATTCAAGTTTTAAAATACAATATGTTTTAAAAATCTTGGTTGATGTAGCTCTGGTACCATTTGTGGAAAACTAAAAGGGGGGTTAAATATTTTTACCGGTTTTTCATTACTTATAAAAGTTTATTTGTGAAAAACTTTGATTCAATCATTTGTGAAATCAACCAACAACAATATGAATACTAAACTGTTGATATAAATAATGTTTAAAAAGGTTATTAATATCTCTCAATAAACCTATGTTTTGATAATCACAAAACTCAAATCAAATTAAGTCAAGATTAAGACGTAAACAAGTATTTGGTAACAAATATTTACCTCTACATCTAATATCACTTAAGGTATGCATAAACTAAGCATCTTATGCATTACGTGATCAAAGGAAATTTTGTCTTAAGACATAACATCTTATAAAATGATATAAACATTTTATATATATTGAAAATCATTTTTGGTAATGCTAGATTAAACCACAAAGATGAGATTTCAAATTTCCAACCAAAAAGGGGAAATTTTATCCAGAAAAACTTTTCCAACGTTCAGGAGGGCGACCCCCTTAATTTTACTAGGCGGCCCCCTTAATGATTAAGGGGACCGGCACGCTCCAGAACAGTAAATTCTGACCCTATAAATATTGGATCATTTCACACATTTTGTTCACCTTTTTGCACCATAAACTTTCTGATCCAACCTCCATTTCTTGATCCAAAATCCTTTGATCATATAATTCATAAGTCTTTGTTTCCAAGTGATCCAAAGCTTCATCCATTCAAGTGCAAGAAGAAGAACACTCCTCTACATCCATCTAATTGTAGTAGTGTTGTGAATAGCTAGTTTCATATTGTAGTTGTGGTAGATATTTGTAAAAGTGTTGTGTAAATTTGTTGATTGTAGAAACTAGGTGTGTTGTAAAGTAGTTTAGTAGTTGTGAATTAGTTATGCATAGAAGAAGGTGTGAAGTTGTGAAGGTGTGAAGCCTTGAAGAAGTTGTGAAGAAGGTGTGAAGCCTTGAAGAAGTCATGAGATTGGTTCTAGCTACGATTAGAACTCGACATTTAGCTTAGTGTCGTTAACTCGTGTAAACCAAGGTGTGTAAGGTTTCTCCACCATAAGGAGTTTGTTGACATAGTGAAGAAAACTCTCGAGTGTGGTACTTGGGGAGTGGAGTAGGGCAAGGAATGTGTCCTTGTAGCCGAACCACTATAAATTCGCGTGTTGTGGTTTGATCTTTCTAACTCTATCTTTTCTTCATTACATTTCAATACTTTCATTACTTGATTGGAATTGCTTATATTGGTTGTCATTTGAATTCACTTGAGAACGAATCGAAAGTTTTTAATAACCTACAAAATATTTTGGTAATAAACTTTTAAAAGGACGTAAAACTATTCAACCCCTCTTCTAGTTTTCCACAATTGGTATCAGGAGCCACGTCTAGCAAGATCTTTAAAATATATTGTATTTTAAAACTTGTAACGATCTATGGAATCTGAAAAATATTTAGAAGGGCAATCTATGCAAAGACCACCACTATTTGAAAGTGATGGATTTTTATATTGGAAAAATCGATTCGAAACTTATGTGAAGTCAAAAGATCTAGATCTTTGGCATGTTATTACTAATAGTGATTTTTTACCTATTCAAAATAACCCTAAAACTAAGAAAGATGAAATCGTACCTTTTGAAAAACAAAATGATAATTTAAAAAGAAAACTTGCTAAAAATAATGAAGCAAAAATGGTTATTTATAATGCGCTACCACGTAAAGAGTACGAAAGGATCTTTATGTGTGAAACCGCAAAAGAAATTTGGAACTCTTTACTAATAACTCACCAAGGTAATAGTCAAGTCAAAGATAATAAGATAGATCTACTTGTTCAACAATATGAGCAATTCACGATTCCGGAAGAGGAATCAATTGATAATGCTTTTGCTAGATTTAACACTATCATCACAAGTTTAAAAGCACTTGATGAGAATTTTTCTAGTAAGAATTTTGTTAGGAAGTTTCTTAGGGCTCTTCATCCAAAATTGCGAGATAAAGTGACGGCTATTGAAGAATCGAAGAATTTGTCAACATTGCAACTTGATGAATTAATTGGAAATCTAAAAGTTTACGAAGTCATCATTAAGAAGGACTCCGAAATGGTCAAAGAAAAACGAGAGCAAAGCAAGTCAATCGCCTTGAAAGCTAGAAAGGAATCTAGTATCGAAGATAGCTCATCTTCCGAAAGTGATGACGAAGAATACGCCATGGCCGTAAGAGATTTCAAGAAATTCTTCAAAAGGCGAGGAAGATTCGTAAGACAACCGCATGATAAAAAGAAAACATTACAAAAGAGTAAAGATGACAAGAACAACAAGATTGAAAGAAAGTGTTTCAAGTTTGGTGATCCAAATCACCTCATCGGAAAATGTCCAATGATGACAAGAGATCAAAATCAAAGAGCTTTTGTTGGAGGTGCTTGGAGTGATAGTGATGAAGATGAGAAAGAAACGACAAAAGAAGAAAAGTGTCTTATGGCGAATACATCAAATGAGGTACGTTCCGAAACCAAATATTTTAGTGATGAAAATTTATCATTAGATGAAAAAGATCTAGATAATGAATATAATAGGCTATGAAAATTAGGACAACTAGTAATGGCTAAAAACAAATCACTAAAATACATAAACAATCAATTGGAAAATGAAGTACTTGAACTAAAAATTAAAATACATCAACTTGAAAAAGGTAAATAAATTTTTGAAGAATGCAAATCATGTCAAGTGCTTAAAGATGAAAACGAAATACTTAGGGAAGAAATTCGCAAACTTAATAAATTTGAAAATAGTAGTCACTCACTTAATAAAATAATAAGTGTTCAAAGAACATCCGGAGATAAAACCGGTTTAGGATTTAACTCAAATGAAGCTTCAACAAGTGAGATTAAAAATGTCAAATTCGAAAATGAACCTAACGAACAAAAACCTCTAAAATCTAATCCTAAGTATATACTTGTAAATGATAGAAAAATACCTCTTGCCAACAATGAAGAAGTAAAAGCTTTTTATAAACCGTCTTTAAAAAACGAGGTAGGATCTTCTAAATCTAAGACAAGATCTAAAACACCACCACCTAGAAAATCAAATAATTCTAAACCTAGGTCTAAAACACCTCAACCAAGAAGAAACCAAAATAGGCAAAACTATAATAACAATAGTAATCAAATGTGGAACTACCAACAAAGCTACAATCCTTGGGGTATACTACCACCTTTCATGCATCCTAGTCAAATGTTAAACATGTTTGGAACAAAAAACTTTGGACCAAAGAGACAATGGGGATCGAATGGTTAGATGAACATTCCTTGAAACAATCTTGAAGTTTCTCTCAACATAGACTTTTTCAAAAGTCTATATGTCATCTTGATGATTTTGAAGATTTTTTGAAGACCACCGGGTACGCCATTCTTTCATAACTCATTGCCATGCTTAGATAAATATGCTTTAGTTAATTACATTGTGTGCATAGATATAGCTTGCCTTTTTCTCTCTACTTGTTCGATCATATATATACTTAATTACATATATATACTCTTATACTTAATATATATATATATATATATATATATATATATATATATATATATATATATAAAATTGCTTGCACATAACCTAGATACGTCATTAGTTGACTTTCTAGAACTCCAGGAAATTGTTCTTTATCGAACCCTTTCCTTCCACCCCTCGCGTTATTCTATTAAGTCCTCTTTTAGGAGACTCATGATGATGAAGGGATATAAGTCAAGTGGACTTTTATCATGCAAGAACGCCTTCGCACGTGAACACTATGGATGAAACAAACTCCTCTCGCCGACTATATCCTATCTCCGCTACTATCTTTCAAACCTCACCCATCAACCCATCTTTCACTCACATTTATACTTATATATATATATATATATATATATATATATATATATATATATATATATACACACACACACTTATTCACAAATTCCCGAACACACCTCAAACCCTTCATCAACTTAACACTTTGATCATTTTATCCAAAATTATCAAAGGTACATTTTAATTATCGAAACGGTAATTAAAAATTGTTAAGATTTCATCATCGTGCCAATAGACATTTACGTATTTTTGATATATTATAAATCTAATTATATACGTATAAATATTTTTGTTTCAGAAATCAATTCCACGAAATTTTGAAAATTTCAAAGGCGGCCCCCTTAAAGATTAAGGGGACTGGCTAGTTATCGAGGGCGGTCCCCTTAATGTTTAAGGGGACCGGCCATCTGACACTTCCAAATACGTTTTCCACCTTATTTCCATTCCCAAACACCGCATTTGCTCACTCATCTCTTCCCCATTGCTGCTGAGTACGAACCAAAACACCCAAAAATCAAAATCCTCCACCATATCACCAATCCGGGGTTGTTTCGCAAAGGGCAAACATCAACCAAACATATAACAACATCTTTTGTAAGTTTTTCAACATGCATTTCATCACATTTCATTCGATTTGGTGTCTAATCAATAATTATGCAATTTATTAAAATTTATTTTAATTCGAATTTAAGTGTAATAGAAGCTAGAAATTGAACTACCAAATGCTCCCCATAGGATTAGGATGATGTATTGCAACTCAAATTTAGTATAACATATCATTTTGTCAAAATAATTAATCGCCCATAAACCCTTGTTGAATTTTTTTTTTGAGGCACATTGTTGATATAACTTTTAAAAACTACTTAAAACTTACTATATTACATTGTTTTAACGTCCTAAACAATCAAAACATACTTTTCAATTTGTTATAAAATGGTTCATGAAGACAACATGGGCGTTTGGTTCATGAACAAACTGTAACCATATGTAGTTATTTGAAACTTAAAACTTGTTCATAAAACTTGTTAATACTACTAAAATCAATAGACATCATCAAGATATATAATCAATATATATATATATATATATATATATATATATATATATATATATATATATATATATATATATATATATATATTGATGTTTTAGGATGTTTTTATCTAGTTAAGGGAGCGTTTGGTTTATCTCGAAAATGATATTTTTGAAAAATAAAATTTGCATTTTAATCTTTTAAACAAGCTTATGTTGTGTCTAACTCTTACGAAATGGAAGATATATAATCTAATATATATCTAGCCTTATTTCGAAATGAATTATGATATCATACTCTTTGATATTATATATTCTAAACGAGTTTAAAATCAAAATAAAAGGAACATTATGAAACTACTTCATTGAATATTTTTTGTGTCGAAGTAGAATTTCGTTCCACATATATTGCATATAATTATATATACATATATATAACATATGCATGATAGTTGTTTTTATATTAATTCTATTTTTGTTGTTATATTGTTAAGGTGAAAATGCCTAAGACCACGGTTGGTGATGTATCCAAAACCAAACAATACATTCCAAATGTCTCTTCTACTCCCGGCGTGTCTCCTTCAGTTGCATGTTTCTATCGTCCTATTGAAAATAGAAACATTCACGAAGGACGAATTGTCGATCCATCTTTCTATGAAAATGATCAAACCGAATGAATGTTCACCAATATTCGTTTCGAATGTCTTCTCCAAATCAATGAACCAATCATTCCTCGTTTTATCCTCGATTTCTATAGCTAAGTGACGGTGCAAACCGATCCCTATGGTCATCTCCTCATTTCCTTCATGATTCAAAATCAATTCATCACTCTTACTCTTGCTCAATTTGGATAAATTCTTAGAATCTCATTCAACGGCCAAGCCGTTTTCTCAAATGAATGGGATCTCTCCTCTCTTGAAAGAAATCGTCCTCAGGATGGCCCCTACTTGTTGGGATCAAAGTTTTACTATTTATCAAGTCTCGGTCATTTACTTGTAATAGGTTGCTAAGGCTTGTATGTTTATTTAATCTTAAGGCTTATGTAGCAAGCCCATGGGCCTTAAGCCCATCTCGTTTTACTAGATAGGGAGGAAGGGAGTGTTGCCCTACTCCTTCCTTATATATACTAGTCATATGTGACTAGTAAACTTGTTGGTTATTTCATTACTCTAAGAAAACTCTTTCATTTCTATTTCTCATAGTGTCTTAATCAACCATCTCTCCTTCTCATCTTATTTCTATCATCCTTATACTTATGTTTACATAAATTGTGACCTAACAAGTGGTATCATTCGCCGGAAGAAGGTGTAGTTCTTGTTTTTTAAGTTGAATCCAATCAAAAACCTCTTTTTCTACTCGATTTTTTTTTGTGAAAATTTTGTACTTTCTTGTTTGTTTCTTGGTTTTTATCACATCTTTGCTTACAAACTTGTGCTACAAATCATAACAAACAAAAAAGTGTCAAACTTTCTTTCAAAAAAGTGATTTGAGTTTGGTTGTATTTTTTTAAGGCTTTCTAAACATTTTTGTTTAAAAAGATCATTACTTTTCTTGTTTTTGTTGGCTTTTAACCCTTTTTTTTATTACAAACTAGTGTTGTAAACCTTTTCTAACAAGAAAGTTTCAATCTTTTTCAAAAATTTGGAGTTTTAGAAAAATTTCGTACTTGATTTTGTACTTTTTTCTAGATCACAAAAAATTTTCATAAAAATCATCAAGTTTGCAACTTTCTTCAAGTTTTGGTGTTTTTATAACTAGAAGTACAAGAATCTTAAAATACAAACTTCATTTGGATGAGCTTTTAGCAAAATCAAAATTCTAGCAAACATTCTAGATCACAAAAAATTTTCATAAAAATCATCAAGTTTGCAACTTTCTTCAAGTTTTGGTGTTTTTATAACTAGAAGTACAAGAATCTTGAAATACAAACTTCATTTGGATGAGCTTTTAGCAAAATCAAAATTCTAGCAAACTTTCTAGATCACAAAAAATTTTCATAAAAATCATCAAGTTTGCAACTTTCTTTAAGTTTTGGTGTTTTTTATAAATAGAAGTACAAGAATCTTGAAATACAAACTTCATTTGGATGAGCTTTTTGCAAAATCAAAATTCTACCAATCTTTCTAAATCACAAAGTTTCTAAATCACAAAGTTTCGAGAACACACTTGCTCCCGTTGCTTACTCGGTGTTTCCCTTGCTTGTATAAGTGAGAAAACACTTCGACTCGTGGTATACTCTCTAAATTGTATAATTTAGAAAGTTTTGGTGCTAAGTTTCTAGAACACTGAAAAGTTTCTAAAACACTAAAAAGTTTCTAGAACACTGAAAAGTTTCTAAAACATTGAAAAGTTTCTAGAACACTGAAAAGTTTCTAGAACACTGAAAAGTTTCTAAAACACTAAAAAGTTTCTAAAACACAAAAGTTTCTAAAACACAAAAGTTTCGAAAACACTCATTTTTCGAGAATTGGCATTACATCTATACCTTCTATAAGATCCATCAATCACACAAGTTTCTTTCTAACATCTTGTTACTTTCTTCTTTTTATTTCTTAAAAAAAATAAAATAAAAAAAAATAAAAAATAAAATAAAAAAAAATCTATCAATTTTTAGGACAAAATTCAAATTTTTTCGGTAAAATTTGACGGCAAGATTTTTTAAACTAAAGTTTTTTCGTGTGACCTTAGAATAGCATTTTACAGTGATTTTCAAAATTTTGGAACAGAAAATTTTTCAAATCATTTTGGAGGGAAAATCTAAAATCACTATTTCAACCTTGGTTTTACATTTTTATTTGATTATTTCGATTACATCGCAACAATCAAGGGGGAGAGAAATGTCGTTTACAATGTCTCAAGTACCTTCTGCCAACTACCTTCCTCACCAATATCCTCATCAGCAACAATATCATCAACAACAAAGTCACAGCTCCCTCATTCGTCAAGTTCTGCTATTTGGCAATGAATCAAGGCCTCCAATGTTGCTACTAGGAACATATACTGATTGGAACCAGAGATTTCTACAATGGCTCACAGATCGTCCTGCTGCAGATCTTATGCTTAAATCCATTCAAGATGGTCCATACAAAATGATATTTCTTGCTGACTCAACAGGAATTATAAGAATGCAAACTTCTGAAGATTTGAATGCTACTGAACTTGATCAGTACTATGCTGACAAACAAGCTGCATGGTCCATGACATTAGCCCTTCCCGATTCAATTTACATGAATATGGACTTTCAAGCTAGTGCTTATGATATGTGGAAATATCTTGAAGCTATGCATCGTACAGAAGAACTTCATCACATCAGAATGAAGCAAATTCTTGAATCCTGTTTAAGCATGAATCCTATGAAGACCATCCTCCCTGCTCCACCATCTCCAGTTGTTGACCATGGATCATTAATTTACACTCTGAATGGTCTCTTCTTCAATCCTCCAAATTCACCTGAACCTATCTTCATCCCACAGTACTCTCCTGCAACACTATATAATCATATGCAATCACTTCTGCAAAATCTTGTGAAGCTTGGAAAAGTATCTACTGATAAAGGCAAATGCATGATGGAAGATACTGACGATGAAGAAGATCTTATCGAACCGAGCATGGCATTCTTGGCATATACGGAAAATATTGCAGATGAGGAAGCTCAAGATAATGATTCAACTTCACTCTCTGATGATAATATTGAATACAATGCCACACTTAGTCAAATGGAAGTTGAAGGGGGTAATCTCTATGATGTTTCGCAAAGTTTCATGGGAGATATTCCATCTAATGATGTATATGCAGATTTGGAAGCCGATATTGCAGATGTGATGTTAATGGCAAACATGCAGGAACTTCACATGGATGATACAGACCCAATATACGACACAAATGCTTCTGATGATTCTAAATACCCATTTGAGAAATTCATGAAATCTTTTAGATTACTTCAGTCACACCTTAAACTCCTGTCTAAAAATAACTTTCCTAAATTTAGTTCCGAGCTTGTACAAAATTTATTATTTGAAGACGTCTTTGGAGATAAAATTGATATTTTCACGAATACTATGTTCAAAAACGTGAATCAACTTGAAAAGCAACTTGCAATAGAAGAATTTCACGAGAATGAATCCAAGGCTGCCTTCAGAGTCCTCAAGGAACAGTTTCATCATTTGATCAAATTTGGCTATGATAATGTTAGCAAGCATTTTTTTGAATACACTCGAATCGAGGCTCAAATCTTCAAAGACATATTGCTCCAACACCTGGACGATCTTGAGAAGTCAATTGCTAAAAGAGTACTTCTTAGAGAAGAATATGACAAAAGGGTAAATAAAAGGAAATTGCAGACTCAAGAAGAGCAAGTTCATAAAGTTGATGCATTGAAAGCTAATTTGGTTGTCATGGAAAGCAAAGGGACAGAATCAGAAGTGCAGGATGACAACAGCAGATTGGGGAATGATACAGATGTAGATTGTGCAGAGATCAGACCTACTTATGACTTAGAGCCCAACTTTGACAAAGGACAGATGGATGAGGAAGATGTCATACCCATCTATGACACAGAACCTAACTTTGACAAAGAGCAAATGGTTAAGGTACAATCTACTGTTGATCATATTATGCCTGCAAATGAGAAACAACAATCTGAGCAACCTAACTTCAGTAATGAAGGAGAGGTTGACCAGAATGTTGTACAATGTCTTAACAAACATTCTAAATCTGAGTCCTTACCTGATAATCCAATAACTGAAACATCATACCAAACTCTTGAGTCTGAAAACACTCTTCTCAAAAAGACCATTGCCCAGTTTCATAAAGATTTTTCAAAACTAGAGGCACATTGCATCTCGCTTGAACTTAAATTGCAAAACGAATCTTTAACTTCGGGCAACAATGGTCAAGTTTCGAATGAACTAAGTAAACGTGTGGATACATTAGTTAAAAAAAAAGAGCTATTAAAAGGTAAAATTCAAGCAAAGGTGTTTGCACATGCTGCATTGCAAAACAAATTAAGAAGACTGACTGGCAAGAGTGTGGATACTAAGTTTACAAAACCATCAATCTTGGGGAAACCGCCTTCTCAAACAAACAGAAAACAATCAGTGGTTAGACAACCAACTGCATTTAAATCTGAACGACCTAAATTTTCAAAACCTCGGTTTGCCTCCCAAGTTGTTGAGAATAACAATTTGACAAAACCAGTCACTCCACATTCTTGGCCTAAGGAAAATGCATCTGTGTCTGCCAAATCTCAACATGTGATTATTCCTGGCTCATCTAGGATTAGTTCGAAAACAGTGTCTAAAACGAGCATTAAAAGTAAGAAGTCTTATGGCACATATGACATGTACAAGAACTATGATCTAGAAAAGGCTAGGAAAAAGGCGCTACTTCAAAAGGATGGAATTTTAGGTTCAAAACCTCGTGTGATGCCTTCCATTGTAGTACAGAACACTGCTTGCAATAGCACACTAAAACCTAAGAGTAATCAACAAACTAATAGGAATTGGCTAGCTTCTAAGAGTAGTTGCGTAAATAATCAGGTTGTTTGTGCTTTAAAATATCTTCAAAAGGGAAATTCACTTGAAAAGGTTCAATCGACTAAGAAATACAAACCCGTTGAACCAAAAGTCATAAGTCAGAAACCTAAGAAGTGGATCAATATAGGACGTAGGTTTTCTCAACCAAGTGATGCTCCCACTGCATCTAAAAAGAAAACATCTCCTAGATCTAACACTAGGTGGGTACCCACGGGCAGAATTTTCAAATCGATTGGTCTTAGGTGGATTCCTACAGGAAAGATTTTAGACATTTGCACCAAAACTAATGTGAAATCCACGACATCTATCCCTGAGGCGAGAAAGGAAATCATTGATATAGTATGTCCGAGTGTCAAGAAGATAATTGACACTACATCTTTATGCTTCTAACATCCGGAACCCAATTACACTTGGGGATCCATGTTCTCTGTTTTTGTCTATTCTTTCTTCTTTTCAGATATAACAGGGATGGCTTCGGAACAAATCAGTTTCGGACCCGAGCTTAATGGTTTGGCTTCTGAGCACAACAGCTTAGGACCCGTAATCAACCTTTTAAAAGTACTTCAGCAATGGCTTCTGAGCACAACAGCTTAGGACCCGCATCCAACCGTCTTAACTTTCTGGTATCTTTGGCTGAACCATTGTCACTTTCTCGTAAAGAAGTGGAAACCTTGTTTGCTCCATTGTTTGATGATACGCCTGTTAACCGTCCATCTGAGGCCACACCAAATTCCGCTGCACAGCTTGATCAACATCAAGTACCTGATACACCTCAACAAACAACAACTACTGTTAGAAGAGACGGTTCTCCAGTCATATCACCTACAACAACAGAACAAACTGGGTCCAACTCACGACAATCAACTGGAGATTCCATACCTTTATCAGTTCCACAACCCGCAGAGCATGACCCAGAACCATTCATTAACCCATTTGCTAATGCTCAACCTGTCCCCGACATTGCTGAGTCATCTACACGCAATTCGGGTCCTGCTCACTTGCGAGATACTTATCAACTTCACCCTTCGACACATCATTGAAATTAAATGGATTTGGAAAAACAAGCTGGATGCAGAAGGCACAGTGATTCGCAACAAATCTTGTTTAGTTACAAAGGGATACAGTCAATGAAGCAGGATTGTACATCACTGTCATCAACAAAAGCTTAGTATGTAGCCATGTCTGCTTTCTATGCTCACGTCATTTGGATGAGAACTTAGCTCACGGACTACGGCTATGTATTTGACTAGATCTCAATGTATTGCGACTCAAAGTGTGCATTTGCAATCTCGTGCAACACCATTCATCATTCCAAGGCCATACAAATTGCTCTCCGCTACCAATTCATAAAGGAGCATGTTGAGAAGGGTACAATTGAATTAGGGTACCAATTGGCGGACTTGTTTACAAAGGCATTACCTCCATCAAGGTTTGTTGATTTAGTTCACCATATTGGTATGCGGTGTTTGACTCCATATGATTTGCAAAACTTTCTTAAAAACTAAGAGAGTCAAACATCAAACTCTTTTTGTAAAATATTCTATCATAAAGTGAATACAAAAACTGCAAAAAGAATCTTCTTTCTCTGTGTACAAACTTCTAATCTTCAAAACTATGTTCCTACATTAAAACATATTTTGCTTTACATTGTCAAAATGGAACATGTTTTGAGGGGGAGAAAATTTTTCACAAAATCATGAAGTTTGGACACCTAATCATTATTCTTCAAGGATAAAATGTTTCTTCATCATTCGGATTAAAAACTCATTTTCAAAAGGTTCTATGATCTCTCGAATTAAAATGTGCAAAAATGTTTCACAAAATAAATGCTAATTCGAGGGGGAGAAAAGAAATTTTTTTGGCAAAGATTCCAATTTAACCATGTTTAGACTTCAAATGGAAAAGTAGTTAACCTTTAATGAGTAAAGTTCACAAAAGTCTTAAACTTAGGTAAAAGGACATTGCATGAAAAAATAAAACAGGCTCGCATCAATATTTTCACAAATGTTCTCAAAAGTTTCACACATAATCAGACTAACAATTTTTTTATCCTCGATTTCTTTTCGATTGCGAGTTTCTAATTTCTTCATTATTGTTATCTAATCGTTCTCTAAATGTTTCAAATGTTTTCAACTGTCAAAAAGGCATAATCAGATACTAGGGTTCAAGTAATTATCGATCGGGGCATTTTTTCTTTTTTGTGTTTAGTCTAATTAATTATTTCATATAGCTTTAGAGAACACTAAAGAATGCTCGATTGGTGTGTTTGTTCGATTAGAAACAACATAGGTTTGTAGTTATGTGATTTAGGGTTTAAGATGTCAATGTCTTTGCTGCTACTACTAGGGCGTTTGTTTGTACAATTGCATTTTGATGCTAACATGCGTGCAAAGTCTCAAATCATAACTCCAAACCATGATAATAATTGGGAAATTTCGAGTGAAATAATGAATTAATCTATGATTTTGTGTGTTAATCTGAGAATTCTGAGCACCGAGGAAGATTAAGAATGAGTTTTTGATTTATCCACATACTTGTTTGTGCCTGATTCATTTTCTTTGTGTGCAAGTACATGTCATCCCATTGCAAGTCAAAACTTCAACAATTGTCAAAATGTTTCTCACAGAACATACTTTGAGGGCAAAGGGTTAAATGTGTTAAAAGGCTAAAACTGGTAAAAGGATTCAAAATGGTGAGAAACAAATTTTTTCCAAACTCTACACTCTCGTTTTACTCCGGTAAAGCAAGTGTGAAGACCAAAGCAAAGTTGTTCTAAACTTTTCTAATTTTCAAAATCTGGAATGCTTTGGCTACGATAAAAGTATGACTCTGATTTGGGCATCCCTAATACCGGAAGTTTTCCATTCATCACAGAAACAAATCTTCAAAAAGAACCCATGAGGTTCAACTTTAGATGGAAATCTTCTTCTTCAGATTTTAAAACTCAAAAGAGAGACTCCGGGTCTCAAACAACTATCAACAGTAAAAGAGTCTTGAATTTCAAGCATTCTTTGTTGTATAATACTTGATTATGTTTTCTAAAACCTTGAGCAGAATCATTTCACGAATTTTCAAAAAGTATTTCTTAAATACGATTCAATATTCTGCTCAAGAAGACTATCTCTCGAATAAACTTCATTATTTGAGGGGGAGTATTTTGTTTAAAGAAAACTAATTTTGTATGAAAAGAATGACTTGTGAACTCATTTTAGTGTACAACTCGGGTTTCAGAGAAAGGAGAGTGTCTTGCTAAACCATTCTTTAAAACCAAACGTGCACCTTTCCTTGAAAACCTGAAGATGTTCTCATGCTAAGCTTTTCTAAAACTTCTTAATCTTGAGCAAAATTTATTCACAATTTTTCAAAAGTTTTTTCAAAACTTTTCAAAATTTTGCTCAAGATTTTTTCAAATCTTTTCTCCCAAATTCACTTCAAAAGTTTAAAATTCACAAAAAAATGCGAGTTTTGAGGGTGAGTATTACCAAAACAAAATGTTTTGTCAAAATCACGCTCAATGGCTTGTGCACACATAACAGTGTACAACCCGCACTTGTAATGAAAGGACCCTGAGGTACGCTTCAGTGCCTCAATCCTTATATAAGGAGCGAAGGCTTCTTACTTTTGAGTAGAATTAATCAAACATTTTCTGATTTTCATAATTCTGCTCAAAAGACAAGTATTTCACCTCAATGAGTATTCACTTGTTGAGGGGGAGAACTTGAAAAACTCATCGTTTGAAAACCAAAAGTTCTTGTTGATATCTCCTCATAAGACTCAAAAAGCATATTTTAATCAACAGTTTATCAAAAACAACATCTCATATGCTATTTTTGAGGGGGAGAAATGTGAAAGTGATTAAAATATGAAAGTAAAATGTTGCTTAAATGTCAAATCTCATGCGAGCTAGACTCAGAATTGACCCAGGAATTGACGAAACATAAAAGTTAGTAATCTCGAAAAGACTTATCCTCGACGGGTAATAACATCAAGTTAGTTACTAGAGCTAGTTGTCACCTAAAAGCTGACAATGGAACTCTTTAACTAGCCACGTAAGCGTGTCTCGAAAAGGATTTGTCTTAGCAGAAATGTACCATTTCGAGAAACTTTCTGTGGATTTGACCAGGCCGGGTAATAACTTCAAGCTAGTCTAATTAGTGATGTAAGCGTGTCTCGAATCGGTCAGGTTCACTGAAAGTGGATCAATTCAAAAGGTGCTTGTTCCTCCTGCATGTGCAAATTTATTTAAACACTTATTAGCACATGTGAAGGGGGAGCCCTTCAAAAGTAAACACAAAACTCTCAAAGTGTTAAACAAAATGTTTGATAATCACAAACACTTTGAGAGATTTTCAATCAAAGGTTTCTTGGCTATTGTCGGATAATCATGGAGTTATAAGGTGATTAAGATAGGAAATACAGTCCTATGATCCGCCAGAGCCGGAGGGATCTACCCAAGGACATCACCAATAGTTAGAATTAGAAGTCCTTAGGTATGATACGAAAAGGGAGAAAAGAATGAAAGGGGAAAGAAGGAGTTGAAGAATTAAAAAGAAAAGTAAAGAAAAGGGTGAAAAGAAATAGCCCTCCATATGTTCAACCTTAGGACAGACACCGGGTTCAATTCGTATGCTACTAGTTGTTGCTAAGGCGACGCCGGTATTGAAGATAAAGTCGTCATGGACCCAGTGACGCAATGCTCTAAACCTTCTTAATCACTCAAGTTCTCTTAAAAGAGCTTGTTTCATTCTCGCGGGGAACCAATGCAATCTATCGACTTATCTCTTAGAGATGGTTTATATTGAAGCAGGAGACCCCTCCCTAGTCTCCGCATAGGAAACCTAAGTGTGCACTTATGGAGTCTAGAGCCATGAGATACATCTAAGATCTCTTAGGAACATTTAGTATTTCTACAACTGGTGTTCTACATCAATGGACACCAGCTGTAAATTATTGAGTCCTTCGCAGATCTTAGCAATCTGCCAAGAACGTTTATGAGAGAATTTACATAAGTATTTCTCAATGATTGAACGGAAATCCTGCCAGGGTCAACATCAAACAGCCCTGACAGCAGGTCACTTTGGTAACTCCTTGCGGGTTACGCTTAGTGTTTGCGGTGGTTTCTTAGCGGTCTACAGTCGTGGAGTGATCCCCAGTGACTCACCCAGTCATTGAGCTACTTAGTAGGTCTCGTAAGCCCCTTCGGGAGTATCTGACATGGGAACAGCCTTGATAAGGGTTAGAAGGAGTCTTCACAATATGCTGTTGACGATCTCTAATTCCTTATCTGTAAGTACCGGATGTTTTATTGCTAACTATTTACATGCAGAGTTACATCATCTCCATGGCGACGGATTCCACATGCTCATACATGGATCTTGAAGTCATCAAAAGCCCCCTCAAAGATCAAAGCAATACAAAGTTCAAAGAAGGATTCTACGCCAAAAAGAAGAATCTACAAAGTACAAAGACTAAAGATCTTAAGTGAAAGAAAGGGACTACGTGCATGTATTAGTCAGAATTCAAAGATGTATGAGCATGTTCGAATGGCGGACTACCACCACAGACGCAGAAGTGATGAAAGGCAGACAACTTCATAACATGATCACTATCACAACAACAAAGAACAAAGAACGATGAAAGATTTATCTCATAATTTTTGAAAGACGTCTAAAGCTATGAAAGTCAAAGATGAAGAAATGACAAAGACGTCAAGCAACCGTGATGACCGACCCTTAGGGGGAGATTGTTGGGATCAAAGTTTTACTATTTATCAAGTCTCGGTCATTTACTTGTAATAGGTTGCTAAGGCTTGTATGTTTATTTAATCTTAAGGCTTATGTAGCAAGCCCATGGGCCTTAAGCCCATCTCGTTTTACTATATAAGGAGGAATGGAGTGTTGCCCTACTCCTTCCTTATATATACTAGTCATATGTGACTAGTAAACTTGTTGGTTATTTTATTACTCTAAGAAAACTCTTTCATTTCTATTTCTCATAGTGTCTTAATCAACCATCTCTCCTTCTCATCTTATTTCTATCATCCTTATACTTGTGTTTACATAAATTGTGACCTAACACTACTATTCTGAGATTCTTAGTCCTGAAGACAATCGTCGAATGCTTGAACTAGAACGTCGTACGACTAGTCGAGTAATCAAGTCGAAGAATGTCGATATTCATGCCAATCAAATCCTCCTCAAAGAGCTAAGCTAAGATATGAAGAAGTGGGAAGAACTCATTCGAGAGAATGCGTTTGGTACTGGTGGTCACCGTGATCATGTCACGGCAAGCATTGCCCACATGCTTTATTGTGTAATTGCTGAAGAGCAATACAATTTGGCTTATCTTTTTATCCATCGAATCATGTCCGCCAAGAATACCCCAAATGCCAATCTTCCTTACGGTATGTTCCTTACACGACTTTATCGTTATGTCATGGAACATTACCCTCATCTTCAAAGAGATTATTACGTTCAAATCCTTCCTACCTTGAACCAACTCACTCTTGTTTGTACTCGTCGTCCTCGTAGTGACAAAGGAAAATCTCGTGTTCCTTTGCACTCTAGGCCTCGTGGTTCTACATCTCATCGTGATGACGATGATGATGAGGAGGAAAACACCTCACGTGTTAGTACTCCATCCCCCACGACCTTTGTTGAAGATCTTTCTGATATTGATGATACCGAGTATCAAATTCCTCTTCCTCATAAACGTACCGATGAGCTTCTCTTCACTCGTCAAACGTCTATCATCAATCGTCAACAACAAATGCATGAAGAACTTCGAGGGGGTTTCAAATCCGCTGGGAAGATGTTTAGGAAGATGCTTGGAAAGAAGAAGAAGTAGGAGATATTGATGTATTGCTACTTGTTATTACTTGGTTCTATTTGAAATTTGTATGATTTGCTATTTGTCCGATTTATTCGGAAATACTTGTCTTATTTCTTGTTTACCTCTTGAATGATGTTTAGACTTTAATTGTTATCATGCTACCAACTTAATGTTATGCTATGCTTATTCTCAAAATGGATTATAATATGTTTATTTGCATGCAATTTGGTTATATATATATATATATATATATATATATATATATATATATATATATATATATATATATGTTTATATATCATCATTCCTAGAGTATATACTTCTAATAGAGCTTGCTGGGAAAACACACTTGAAAAATCACCAAATTCTGCAAATTTTGGGTTTTTGGTCGTCTGGGAAAACACCAGATGGGCGGCCCCCTTAATTCCCTAGGCGGTCCCCTTAATTATTAAGGGGGCCGGCATACAATTAAGGGGACCGGCCATCTGGAACTGGATTCACTGTTTTCTTTTGCATCTTGTGAACCCTTTCTCTCGTTTCAACTACCATTTCCCATTTTAACCCAACTGATTTTAGAATCTCATTCAACCATTTCAAATACATACCTTAATCAACCATTTCCATACTATAAATTCCCTCCACAATTACCATTCTTTATCTCATCATTCACCATCTAGATCATCATGACTCCACCAAGCACCTCACACTCCAAAGCCTCCAAGAAACAAAAACTTGTGGTCATCCCCCCAAAACAACTCTTCATTGACTTAACAAATGAAGACAACAAAACACCATCACCTCCACCCAAATGCTCATCCCCAAGTGCACCCAATGCACCATCTAAAACACCTTCCACTAATGGAACTTCCTCATCCTCCATACCCTCAACCTCATCAATCAATGACTACATCAACTCACACTTGTCACCACAAGTATCATCACCACTTCCTACACAAGAACCCATGTCCACCCATCTTACCATCTCACTTTCACCAATAACACCATTTGATGCTCATCTGTCATCTCTACCAATTACACCACCATTCTTTGCCAATCCCGTGCCTTGGAGGCTACTTGAATCCCATGGGGATACTTGTCTTTGTTGCATCCATAACCGCACGGTCATCTTTGGCCTTAGAGATGAAATTCAATATATGTTTTCATATATTGAACATTTGCTTACCAACCCACCACCACCACCAACTCCACCATCCTCTCCAATCATTCCTCCACCACAATTCTCACCCATTCCTCCATCATCACCATCATGCTCTCCTAATTAAGCATTTGATATGCTTAATAAATAAAGCCTCTACCATCCTTTTGCTTGCAAGCTCTATGAAGACCATGTACTCTTGCCATGATGATGTATTTTCCTTGTTGTTAGTTTGTGAACTAGCTTTTCTACTTGTAATCCAAATTGCTTCTTGTATGTTGTGTCTTGACATAACCTATTATTTAATATGAATGCTTTCTTTCAAACATGCTTTATTTTTTTCTAATCACCTTATACATGTTTGCATGCATATACTTGTGCTTCTAATATTTTTTTTGCAAAGCATTCCATAGCTCATTCTCTTGGTGCCCCCAAACGAGGGGGAGTACACATCAAGGGGGAGATATCTTCCCGTCAATTTTTAACGTTTGAAAATTGTCGGCATAACCTTTTTGATTCTACAAAAAGGGGGAGAAGTAAATATAAACTCACTAAAATACTTGTTTAAAAAATTAATTTTTGAGTTAATGAGTTTAAGTTTTGTAATCATCAAAAAGGGGGAGATTGTTGACATAAATAATGTTTAAAAAGGTTATTAATATCTCTCAATAAACCAATGTTTTGATAATCACAAAACTCAAATCAAATTAAGTCAAGATTAAGACGTAAACAAGTATTTGGTAACAAATATTTACCTCTACATCTAATATCACTTAAGGTATGCATAAACTAAGCATCTTATGCATTACATGATCAAAGGAAATTTTGTCTTAAGACATAACATCTTATAAAATGATATAAACATTTTATATATATTGATAAATCATTTTTGGTAATGCAATATTAAACTACAAAGATATGATTTCAAATTTCCAACCAAAAAGGGCAAATTTTATCCAGAAAAACTTTTCCATCATTCAGGAGGGCGGCCCCCTTAATTTTACTAGGTGGCTCCCTTAATGATTAAGGGGACCGGCACGCTCCAGAACAGTAAATTCTGGCCCTATAAATATTGGATCATTTCACACATGTTTCTCACCTTTTTGCACCATAAACTTTCTGATCCAACCTCCATTTCTTGATCCAAAATCCTTTGATCATATAATTCATAAGTCTTTGTTTCCAAGTGATCCAAAGCTTCATCCATTCAAGTGCAAGAAGAAGAACACTCCTCTACATCCATCTAATTGTAGTAGTGTTGTGAATAGCTAGTTTCATATTGTAGTTGTGGTAGATATTTGTAAAAGTGTTGTGTAAATTTGTTGATTGTAGAAACTAGGTGTGTTGTAAGTAGTTTAGTAGTTGTGAATTAGTTGTGCATAGAAGAAGGTGTGAAGTTGTGAAGGTGTGAAGAAAGTGTGAAGCCTTGAAGAAGTTGTGAAGTTGTGAAGAAGGTGTGAAACCTTGAAGAAGTTGTGAAGTTGTGAAGAAGGTGTGAAGATTTGAAGAAGTTGTGAGATTGGTTCTAGCTACGATTAGAACTCGACATTTAGCTTAGTGTCGTTAACTCGTGTAAGCCAAGGTGTGTAAGGTTTCTCCACCATAAGGAGTTTGTTGACATAGTGAAGAAAACTCTCGAGTGTGGTACTCGGGGAGTGGAGTAGGGCAAGGAAGGTGTCCTTGTAGCCGAACCACTGTAAATTCGCGTGTTGTGGTTTGATCTTTCTAACTCTATCTTTTCTTCATTACATTTCAATACTTTCATTACTTGATTGGAATTGCTTATATTGGTTGTCATTTGAATTCACTTGAGAACGAATCGAAAGTTTTTAATAACCTACAAAATATTTTGGTAATAAACTTTTAAAAGGACGTAAAACTATTCAACCCCCCTTCTAGTTTTCCACATAAACTACACAACTAAGTATGAATAATAAAAGTAAAATGTAAGAGATGGAAAGATCAAACTGAGGCAAAGAGATTTATAGTTGTTCGTTCATGAAGCTCTTCTTCGCCCTACTCCACTCCCCGAGTACCCAACTCGAGAGTTATAAGCACTATGTCAACAAACTCCCTTCAGGCGGAGAAAAATGCACAACGTCGCTTACCACGATTTCCAACACTAAGATAAACGTCGAGTACTAATCTAGCTAGTAACAATCTAACAAGATCCACACGATCCTTAGTTATCACACGATCAAGATCTACCCTTGATCTACTTGATCAACACACTATCAAACAAGCTACTAGAGATCTCCAAGATCTTAACAAGATAACAATGATCCACTCATACAAGCTAAACAAAAGATAAACCACTTGATGTATGCCTAGATACAACAAGTATGTAACAAGTCTTACAAGTGCACTACCCTAAGACTATAACACCTTGTATCTTCTTGATACTATGTGTTCTTCTCTTGCACTAGTAGAGGAATGAAGGTGATCTCTTGGTTGGATGAAAGGATTACTCTTAAACAAAAGAAAACTAACTAAATGATCAAAGGAGAATATATGTGATAGGGGATTTGAACTCAGAAAGTTGTGTGTAAAAATGGATGATTAAAATCTATGACATGGTCTGGTATTTATATGTAGAAAAATCTAGCCATTACAGTGAGACAGAACCTCTAAAGTTTGCACGGTACCACTAAATTTAGTGGTACCGTCGTATTTAGTGGTGCCGTGGCCGACCAGAATGCTCCAAATTTTGTTTTTAGTGGTGAAGGTTTATTTGAGGAAGTTTAGAGCTGTTTTGGAGTGAAAAATAGCTGTTAGATATTTTGAACTTATTTTTCAAATTAAAACATTTCTTTTTAATTCAAAAATAATTTGTGAAATGCATTTTTCAAAAAAAGTTTTGTCTTATTAAAATTGTGAAGTTTGAAACATAAATTCACTTCTTTGATCATTTGTCAAGTTGTAAATTTGTTTATTCTTACCTATAGTGATTTACATAGAAACGGGATATTTCGACTAAAAACTTATTTACGTTAATTTTGACGTAATGTGTTTTTATATTTTGTTATCATCAAAACGTGAAGGTGTCAAAAATAGAAATAATATTTTTAGACATTATTTGTATTAACAAAGGGCATGTCATTAGCTTGAGCAATAGTCAAGCACATATAATTGATCACTAAATATGCTAATTGTTGCAAAGTTATAACGAGATCCCAAAACAGTCACAAACCTATAAGCTAACTGTAACAATTCACATTATTAGGGCTACTATTTATTTTTACTATTCACTTTTACTATTCACTTTTACTATTCACTCCCAAAAATTTTATTCTACATTCTTGTAAGTTAACCTATTTTTAGAATAACACGAAAGTTTGACACTCGTCAGGTCAATTTTGCAAGTTTCACAAAACCGTGTCTGAGATTTATGTATAAGTTTAAATGACATTTGAGCATTTCGATATGTCCATATGACATTTCAAACAAGAGAGATATATGTTTCTTACATCTTACGACATTTCCAAAAGTTTTGGATTTTTACATTTTCTGGTTTTACGCATTTTAAGCCTACGATTTTAGGTTTTTACGACAATTAAGCACCCTGATAAAACTTATCACTCATTTAATATGTTAATATAGAGTATATTGATAAGTTATAACAAAATTATAAGTTTTATATTTTTAGCATACCCGGTTTTAAGTTTTGCAATTTAAATACTTACTGTTAGCGATTACCGGGACCAAAGCCCACTCCGTAAAAGCAAGATAATATCAAAAACCTATCTAGTCATCCAAGATAAGTATATGAACGAAATTTATGGTTAGTCACAAACCTTGTTGGCTTGTGATAAAGCCTTGATAAGTCTTCAACTCTAGGATTGCATACATGAGTCCAAACTTCTTCACTAAGCTTCGAAAAATCCCAATACATGCACCTCCTCATTCTAGCTTATATATATATATATATATATATATATATATATATATATATATATATATATATATATATATATATATATATATATATATATATATATATATATATATATCCTCATTCTTAACTTAGAAAATTCATTTCCTTCCCTTATATCTGAAATCCATCAATCCACCATCACCATTCACCTTTGATTTTTAAACTACAAGTTACACTACAAAGTTAAAGGCTTAAGTACTCTCTACATAATTCTTGATTTTATTTCATCATTCCATGGTCGAATTAGGAGCTACAAAAGGGTGCTAGGGCTGAGTTAATAAGGTTTTCACAAGGATTATATCAAGAATATCAAAGGTTTTCAAGAGTTGTGTTGAGGGATTGGAAGATGTGGTTTTCGTTGTAAGGATTTAAGTTAGTGTTCTTAGTTCTTGGTTCTAGTTAGTTTCTTTCACAAGTGTTGTAAGAAAACCCTATACATCTCTATTTTATTTCAGTAAATACTTGTATTTTATGTATTTAACATGTTTTTTATGCTTATTATATGTAATTATGCTTGGCATATCGGACTAAAACACTAGAAACAACATAAGGACTATGTTTGCATAACAGAAACTGGATAGCAGGGTATAAATGGATTTACTGGAAAGAATCCGTGGACTGAAAAGCTTAGGTGAAAACTTAAGGAGTTATATCAAAGTCTTGTGGTCATTTTGCCGAGAGGCTCGTGTCGTAACTCATCCCGATGATTAAAGTAGAGCCAAAATGGCAAAACATGCCATAATCTGAGTAACAGTTTTCAATCGGGTAAAAATCATAAAAGTTGAATATAACCAACTATTAGTCAAAACATAAAAGTTGTAGCTAACATCCTAACTTGAACGTGGCCGAAAACTGGGCATAAAACAGAGTCGTATAGACCAACTTATGGCCATCTCCGTGAGACTAAAAGCTGTTGTAACCAACAGCATGCCTATTTAGGGACAAAATGATAATTTCCCTATAGTTAATAAAATTTGGAGACAGTGTGACCCACTAATCTGTTTAGTAAATTCAATTACCTTTCCGGTGACATAAAAACCGAGTCTTGATCATTTACGGTTTAGAAATAACAGATAGATTCAGACGGGAAAACTTAAATAAACAAAAATCCCAAACTAGACTTAAACACTTATACGAATTTACAAATGTTAAGTATCCTAGCATAATTAATGTAATAAATATATAAGGTATGTTTATATATTCACTTCATTTTTTCAAAACCTAAGACATGATATCATATTTCTAGGTTGCGCGTAGAGGTTTCCTCGGCTTATGATCGAATCATTATACATTTGATATAACCTTTATTAAGGTGAGTTTCATAGCCCACTTTACTCGTTTAATTACTTTATAAACTCTTTGGAGGAGATACGTGCTCAACTACTTGCTTTTACTTTCACAATTACTCTAAACTTTTACATATTACTGTGAGTCATAGCCCCACTCTTACTCTTTTAAGAACTCATTTATTAAAAAAAAAAAAAAAAAAAAAAAAAAAAAAAAGAAAACATTTGGGGAGATACATGCTTAGAGTTACACTTACTTGTTTTATTGAAATACTTTACTCTCGTTCATCGAAATACTTTGCTCGCTTAATTTAAATACATGATTTATATTTACGTACGTACGTAAGACTTATACTGTTGGACAGGTATTGATAGTACTATTTGGGAAAATGCTCCCACCCTTGAGTCCCAGATTCGTGAACTTGGATGAATATAGTATTATTTGGGAAGACGCCCTCGCCCGTGTGTCCCAGATACATGACCTTGGGTGAATATAATAAAATAAATTGTAAGCATACGTAGGCATGTCGTGAGGTTCAGTTGGCTATTATTTTTTACGTTAAGTACTTACATATATCGTATACACATATGTCTTACTCATACTATATTGTAGCAGTGGGTCGTGAACACATAGGTTGCAAGTTTTGTATGGGCGGAACTTGGAACTAAATAGATTTACAATGCCTTTATTGTGTGAACATTCTTTAAAGGATTTTCATGTTAAACAAACTCTATGAACTCACCGACCTTTGTGTTGATACTTTAGCATGTTTTTCTTAGGATTATAAGGAATTAGCATTGGCTTGGAGCATAGAGTCGCATGACATATTTTGAAGATTTATGCTTTTATCATTTACCATTCAAAACATTTTGTAAACATTTATGTATTATACATTGGGACCTCATGTTTGTAACTCTGAATTTATTAATCGAATGGTAACTTTTCAAAACATTTCATTTAGAGGTCGTTTTCTATAACTTGTACTTTGTGTTATGAAGTAGCACCCTGGTGACACTATCTTCCGCTGTGACCATTTTAGGGGTGTTACAGATTGTTATCAGAGCATTGGTTATAGATAACTATGTTGCATATATATTACCTAGACTATAACTGCTTTATACATTAAGACTCTCCTCTTTATTTGCCTTACATACACACTTTATGCGCGTATGCTTTTTGTTAGTTGTTTGTTTAGATCCACTCTGTTGGATGATATGACCTTAGTATTAATAAGGAAACCCCAGAATTTAGTCGAGTCATTAAAAATATGGAGCTCAGTAATAACTAATTATTTAACTTGATCTTGTGACTGTTCTTGTTTGATGAGACATGAGGTTTGCGTTAAATAATATATTACTTAGCTCTACAGATTTGATGATTTGGTTATCTTACTATATGTCTCAGAAAGCGAGTTTTGTGTCAGGAAATCTTAAGTATGATGATTTATAATCTACCTATTTGAATGGATTGGCATGCCTCTTTATTCAAATAAAGAAATTATAAACCAACGAACCATAAGTTTATAACCCATTACTTACATATATTTGGACGCTTCTTTATGTAAGTAATGAATTATAAATGAGTGGGCTTATTTGTATCCGATACGACTCCCTAATCACTATTTCCGATGAATCAGAGCAAACCCCACTGATTCAGAAATCCGAAAACCACGCCTTTTCCTAGACACACCGTAAGTAGTTAACATCAACAGAAATTCTGGATGAAGTTCCCTTACGGGGTAGGTACTGTAACAATTCGTATTTTCAGGGCTACTATTCATTTTTACTATTCACTACCAAAAATTTTATTCTACATTCTTGTAAGTTAACCTATTTTTATAATAACACTAAAGTTTGACACTTGTAAGGTCATTTTTGCAAGTTTCACAAAATCGTGTCTAAGATTTACGTATAAGTTTAAACGACATTTGAGCATCCCGATATGTCCATACGACATTGAAAACAAGAGAAATATGTGTTTCTCACATCTTACGACATTTCCAGAAGTTTTGGATTTTTAAATTTTCCGGTTTTGCGTTTTACGCGTTTTGAGCATACTGTTTTAGGATGTTACAATAATTAACCACCCAGATAAAACTTATCACTCATTTAATATGTTAATATGGAGTATGTTGATAAATTTTATATTTTTAGGATACCGATTTTAAGTTTCTTGATTTAAATACTTACTGTTAGCGATTACCGGGAACAAAACTCACTCCCTAAGAGCAAGATAATATCAAAAACCTATCTAGTCATCCAAGATAAGTATATGAACTAAATTTATGGCTTGTCACAAGCCTTCTTGGCTTCTGATAAAGCCTTGATAAGTCTTGAACTCTGGAATTGCTTACATGTGTCCAAATTTCTTCACTTAGCTTCCAAAATATCTCAATACTTGCACCTCCTCATTCTAGCTGATATATATCCTCATTCTTGAATTAGAAAACTCATTTCCTTCATTATAACTGAAATCCATCAATCTACAATCACCATTCACCTTTGATTTTCAAACTACAAGTTACACTAAAAAGTTAAAGGCTTAAGTACTCTCTACCTAATTTTTGGTTTTATTTCATCATTCAAGGGTGCTAGGGCTGAGTTAATAAGGTTTTCACAAGGTTTATATCAAGACTATCAAAGGTTTTCAAGAGTTGTGTTGACGGATTGGAAGCTATGGTTTTGGTTGTAAGGATTTAAGTTAGTGTTCTTAGTTCTTGGTTCTAGTTAGTTTCCTTCACAAGTGTTGTAAGAAAACCCTATACCTCTATTTGATTTCTGTAAATACTTTTATTTTATGTATTTAGCATTTTTTATATGCTTATTATATCTAATTACGCTTGGTAAATCGGCCTAAAACACTGGAAACATCATAAGGACTATGTTTGCAAAACCGAAACTGGATAGGAGGGTATAAATGGAATTACTGGGAAAAATCCGTGGACTAAAAAGCTTGGAAAAAACATAGGGAGTTAGATCAAAGTCTTGTGGTCATTTCACTGAGAGGCTCGTGCTGTAATTTATCCCGATGATTAAACTAGAGCCAAAATGGCAAAACATGTCATAATCAGAGTTACTATTTTCAATCGGGTAAAAATCATAAAAGTTGCATATTACCAATTTTTGGTCAAAACATAAAAGTTGTAGCTAACATCCTAACTTGAACTTGGCCAAAAACTGGGCATAAAACAGAGTGGTATAGACCAACTTATGGCCATCTCCGTGAGACTAAAAGCTGCTTAAACTAACAGCATGCTTATTTAGGGACAAAATGATAATTTCACTATAGTTAATTAAATTTGTAGATAGTGGGACCCACTAATCTATTTATTACATTCAATTACCTTTCTGATCATTTTTGGTTTAGAAATAACGGGTAGATTCAGACGGGAAAACTAAAATAAACAAAAATCCCAAACTAGACTTAAACACTTATATGACTACAAACGTTAAGTATCCAAGCATAATGAATGTAATAAATATATAATGTATGCTTATATATTAACTTCATTGTTTCAAACCTAAGACACGATATCATATTTCTAGGTTGCACGTAGAGGTTTCCACGGCTTATCCATCGATTCAGTATACATTTGATATAACCTTTATTAAGGTGAGTTTCATTGCCCCACTTTTACTCGTTTAATTACTTTATAAACTCTTTAGGGGAGATAATGCTCAACTACTTGATTTTACTTTTACAATTACTCTAAACTTTTACATATTACTATAAGTCATAGCCCCACTCTTACTCTTTTAAATACTCATTTAAAAAAAACTATCTGGGGGAGATACATGCTTAGAAATACACTTACTTGTTTTATTGAAATGCTTTACTCTCGCTCATCGAAATACTTTGCTCACTTAATTGAAATACATGATGTAACACCTAAAATCTGAGAACATGTGAAATGACCAAAATACCCCTGCTTATTTAAAAATTAATTAAAAGCTTATAAAGTCTCCAAATAAGTCCCAAACTTCAAACAATGCACAAGTTATGATCCAAAATATTTTAACAACTTTAATTAATATGTATGCAAGTGGTAAAATTACCAAATTACCCTCTAAGAGCCGATTGACATAAAATGAGTTTTAATGTAACTAAAATTTATTTAAAAAGGGTATATATCATGTAATTATGGAAGATAATTATCACCAAATCAATTGCCAACCTAAATCACGAAATTTCTGGTCCCTAAAACCCTCATCACACGGCATATCTCCAATATATACAAATCCATACCATTTTCTTTTTCTAAACCCTAGCCGATTACAATAAAAACACACAAACAAATTCACCTAGCCTCCATTCGACTCTCTAATAATCCCTAAGCATTTTTCTGAGATCAAACAACATTCAAGAGGTGCTAGAAAAATACTCTCATGAATTGTTGAAGCCTGGTACGATCGTGGTGGCTTTTTCTCCTTGTCGAGTACAAAAACAAGGTAATTTTGTTTATACCTCATTCGACCTCCATGAAATTTATTTCTTATTTTTCCTGAGTTTCTCACATGATATAAGACCCACGAAAAATAATTACAAGGTTGCTAGATCGTTGGGGAAGGCGTGAGGATTTTGGTTCGTTTTGCCCTATACGCGTATACATCAAATCGTACAGCTTGTTCCACACGTTCAAAAATTGGTTTGGTATTTTTCTCAGGTCCCTTATACCTTATGATCATCAAATAAAATGATTGGTTCGATCCATGCATACTCTATAACGTTTTCGTGAATTAAAACCCTAAAAACGTGTATAATTGTGTAATACACCATACGACTCACAAAAATTCTTAATAAAATTTATACACACTTGTTATGATGTAATATAACCTGGAAAATTATTGGAAAGAATTACCATGGCCTAAATCTTGTGTTTCGAATTTATTTTGGTTAATTGGGTTTTAATTAAAACCGCATAAAAGAAAAAGGGAAAAATTCCATACGATCTGGTCTTTGAAGATTAGGGTTTGCTTTTAATGATATTAAATGGCTTTCAATGATTATGTAATGATTAAAATGGATTTGATGGATTAGGGTTTCTATTTCATGTATTTTAGGGTTTATACGATTTGTATAAAAAGTTTTGGGTGAGTTTTGTAACTTTTAAAACTTAAGGGTTATTTTTAGAACTTCATTTGGATCATATATAATTCGACAAAAATATAACTTAAGGGTGCTATGTGTAATTTTTGTATTTAAAGGGATTAAAATGTTTATTTAATAAAGTATTATTCGATTTGGAAAATAAATATAAAGTGAGGGACTAAACATGTAATTTCTGGAAAATAGATGGGTCTCGAAGTAAATAATAGTATGAAGGGTAAAGTGTGTAATTTTGAGTATTTGTGGACTTAATATGTAATTATGGTTAATTATGTAAATCGATTTATATGGTAATAAGTACAAGGACTAAAAATGTAATTTACCGAAAGTTTAAGGGCTGTTTGTAACATAATAATATTGAGGGTTACTTTCTGTAATTTGAAGGAATAAAAGGACTTGATGTGTAATAATCTTGTGAAGGTTTATTTGTAAATTATATAAGTATAAGGTTTAATTTGTAATTAATTTATTTAAAAGGGTGTAAATCGTAAATTACGAAACTTGAAGACTAAATGTGTAATTCTGGAAAGTATAAGTGTTTGAATGGTAAAATGATGATAATTTTAATGTGGACCTTTAACTTTGGTAAATTTACACTTATAACCTTGAACTATGAAAACTTGTCATAACTAACCCTGAACTTGTGTAACTTGTTAAAATGAATGTTACCTCCATAATAAGCCAATTAAAGACTTGACTGGAATTGTATCACTTGAATCTTGCTAAATATGGTAACTTACTAATTATGGAAACCTGCTAAAAATAGAAAGTTACTAAAATAGAAGTTACTTATAATGGGAAGATAACTGAAACCCCTTTCGTATTTCTGTCTTCTACTCCTTAGGTTCGAGGAGGAAGTGATTTGATTTCCTGTCAGTCGTTTCTATTTTGTGTGCTTGCAGTGGAATAAGGTACAGATATTCTGCTCTTCTTGTAAGGAGCCTTCGTTTCTTTTGATTTCTGATTTTGACTTGTTTAGGATTTCCCAAGCCATTGCTATGTCCCCTTGTTCTGTGAACCTTGCTTTTGTTTCCGTATATTGTAAACCTTCGATAAGATTCCCTTGACTTGAACCTTTACTTGAAACCTTGTCTCGAACCCTGTTACGTTTCCTCAATACTTGACATGACCTATGCATAACCCGGTAACCTGAATATTTAGGACCCTGAAATTTCTTAAAGGTGCATAGGATTTTAAAACCTTTTCATATATAACTTTTGAATATTTTCTTAAGAGACTTTTATTATGAAACTGTTCTAACGATCATTTTATTAAAACCATGTAAAAAGGATTTCTTATAATAAACCATTATGAACCTTCGAGTATTTGACCTTTTTGATGTGGACCACCTGATAATGAACCCCAGCATTTATCTCCTGTCTTGAACCCTGATATGATAACTGATACATGATACCCGAGACTTGATACTTGACCTTGACCCACAGTTTGAGACTACGAGCCATCCACTAGGCATGAGGGTTTCATGTCCATGTCTGTGATGCACCACCGGCATGACTAGTGTGTTGCCCTAGTGATTTGGTTACACCGTCCCCGACCTAATTTGATTGTTATGTAGAGAAGACCCTGTGGCCTGCGGGGGCGCATGGATGCATCCTAGACCTGTCCTGATTTATTTCCTGTTATATCCTGGTGACTGACGGGTGTGTGCGATACACGTCTTTCACAACCCCTGGGAGCTTGCAACTCCAACCCTAGAGGTATCCCCTCACCCTGTACCTGGTATGCTGAGGTCACCCCTCCATACACCCTGATATATGATATGATTTGATTTGATATGTATGGGCTCGTAGAGGATTTCTGTTCTCCTGAAACCTTGTGACCTTATGACCTGATACTTGACTTGACATTTGACCTGACTTGATTTGACTTGGGATTGTGGTGGGTTCTGGTTTCATTTACAGTACCTTATGACCATTCTTGACCAGTTGATATATATGCGTAACTCTTTTATATTCTTTCCTGACTCTTGTTACACCTGGTATTATTTCTTTTACTTTACTATTTCCGTTACTACTGTTTGTTTCCGTTATATCTGTTCACTGAGCTCTCGTAGCTCAGCCGCATTTCCTTTTCCTGCGGCAGGTATCTAAGCTAGGAGCTGGGGCTTTTGCTTTGGGATGAGAGTTAGAGCTTTTGTTGGAGCTTTTACCTTAGATGGCCACCCTATGTTATGACTTTGGATTTTGATTATGTCTTTATTTCCCTTTGGATTATTTTCTTCATCATTGAACTTATGTACCTTGACTTAAGCCGTTTTGGCTTGGCTTTTCCGTATTGAATTATGTTTAAGACTTCCGCTGTGTATGATATTATGTATGTATGTTCTGATATGTCACCATCCTTGTGGCACTTCTACCCTTGTCGGGTTGGGGTGTTACAATTATGGTATCAGAGCCCAGGCTGCGACCTGTAGTACATAGACATGGCCTGTGAGTCTTATGGACCTTAGTATTTGACCCTTAAGAATTTAGGTTTGACTGGTGAGGATTTGGGTAGCATAGGTTTCTGCTTCGTCCTCCATTTCGTGCTTATTTTTCCCTTATGTTTTGCTAATCCCTTTCCATGATCATTCAGATGGTGAACACCCGCTTTACTCAGTACACTAATGGGGATGATGATGTCCCTGATTTCCAAGCTATGATTAACGCTGCTTTGGAAGCTGCTATTCCACGAGTAGTGACTGAAGTGGCCAATAATATCAGGAATGGGCCGAGTTCTTCTGGTAGTGGTGCTAGACCTCCTACTCCACCCAATGCTCAACCTGATGCTCCACCTGCTGCTCCCCCAACTGGTATCCATGTGTGGATCGAGAGGTTTAATAAGCTTAAGCCTCTCTCCTTCAAGTCCGCTGCTACTCCCCATGAAGCGGAGGACTGGATCACACATGTTGAGAAGTTGTTTCGTGTTCTGGGATGTGGTGATGAGTTTAAAACTCGTTTGGCCACATTCAAATTGGAAGGTGATGCTCAGAACTGGTGGACTGCTCTTGTTCAGGCCAAAGGGGATGATTTTGCTGAGACTTGTTCGTGGGCTGATTTCATCGAGGCATTTTACAGACAGTATATTCCTATGGCAGAACAGTTAAGGTATGAGAGGGATTACAGGTCGATTCGTCAGGGTGATCAGGAGTCGTCAGGAGAGTTTATGCAGCGATTTTTGCGTCTGGCTAGTTTTGTCGGACCAGAGGTCACTGGGGATGCTTTTCGTCAGGCTCGTCACTTTAAGTGGGCTTTGAAGAAGTGGGTGTTGGACAAGATCGTTAACACTACTTTTGAGGATGTTGCTGGAGTGCAGGATGCTGCCCGTAACATTGAGTTGTTGCATGCGGACGAGGGTTCTAACAAGCGGGATAGGGACGGTAATCGGGTGCATTCCAGGAGACAGAGTCAGCAGGACCAGAGTAGGGATTATAAGAGTCACCGGGACCAGGATTATGAGCGGAAGGGGCAATCTAATAGGGGTTTTGAACCACGAGATCGGGCGGACCGTGGTCATGATCAGCGAGGTCGGGATTCAAGGTCAGCTTCTAGGAAGGATGGCGATCGTCGAGGACGCAGCGACAGTCAGTGGTCAGCTAGTTGTCCACAGTGTGGGAAGAATCATACGGGATTTTGTCGTACGACTTCTGGAGCTTGTTTTAGGTGTGGTTCGAGGGAGCATAAGTTGAAAGATTGTCCTAGGCGTAACCCGGCACCACTTGAGAAATATCTTGACCCTCCTTCTCCTACTCCAACTACCGGTCGTGTTTTCTCACTTTCTCGTGACCAGGCAGATAAGGCGTCTGGTATGTCCTTGTTTTGTTTTCCGTTCTTTTTCATTCCTGTGTCTTTGCAAATTTCGAGGACGAAATTTTTCTTTTTAGAGGGGAAGAAGTTGTAACACCTAAAATCTGAGAACATGTGAAATGACCAAAATACCCCTGCTTATTTAAAAATTAATTAAAAGCTTATAAAGTCTCCAAATAAGTCCCAAACTTCAAACAATGCACAAGTTATGATCCAAAATATTTTAACAACTTTAATTAATATGTATGCAAGTGGTAAAATTACCAAATTACCCTCTAAGAGCCGATTGACATAAAATGAGTTTTAATGTAACTAAAATTTATTTAAAAAGGGTATATATCATGTAATTATGGAAGATAATTATCACCAAATCAATTGCCAACCTAAATCACGAAATTTATGGTCCCTAAAACCCTCATCACACGGCATATCTCCAATATATACAAATCCATACCATTTTCTTTTTCTAAACCCTAGCCGATTACAATAAAAACACACAAACAAATTCACCTAGCCTCCATTCGACTCTCTAATAATCCCTAAGCATTTTTCTGAGATCAAACAACATTCAAGAGGTGCTAGAAAAATACTCTCACGAATTGTTGAAGCCTGGTACGATCGTGGTGGCTTTTTCTCCTTGTCGAGTACAAAAACAAGGTAATTTTGTTTATACCTCATTCGACCTCCATGAAATTTATTTCTTATTTTTCCTGAGTTTCTCACATGATATAAGACCCACGAAAAATAATTACAAGGTTGCTAGATCGTTGGGGAAGGCGTGAGGATTTTGGTTCGTTTTGCCCTATACGCGTATACATCAAATCGTACAGCTTGTTCCACACGTTCAAAAATTGGTTTGGTATTTTTCTCAGGTCCCTTATACCTTATGATCATCAAATAAAATGATTGGTTCGATCCATGCATACTCTATAACGTTTTCGTGAATTAAAACCCTAAAAACGTGTATAATTGTGTAATACACCATACGACTCACAAAAATTCTTAATAAAATTTATACACACTTTTTATGATGTAATATAACCTGGAAAATTATTGGAAAGAATTACCATGGCCTAAATCTTGTGTTTCGAATTTATTTTGGTTAATTGGGTTTTAATTAAAACCGCATAAAAGAAAAAGGGAAAAATTCCATACGATCTGGTCTTTGATGATTAGGGTTTGCTTTTAATGATATTAAATGGCTTTCAATGATTATGTAATGATTAAAATGGATTTGATGGATTAGGGTTTCTATTTCATGTATTTTAGGGTTTATACGATTTGTATAAAAAGTTTTGGGTGAGTTTTGTAACTTTTAAAACTTAAGGGTTATTTTTAGAACTTCATTTGGATCATATATAATTCGACAAAAATATAACTTAAGGGTGCTATGTGTAATTTTTGTATTTAAAGGGATTAAAATGTTTATTTAATAAAGTATTATTCGATTTGGAAAATAAATATAAAGTGAGGGACTAAACTTGTAATTTCTGGAAAATAGATGGTTCTCAAAGTAAATAATAGTATGAAGGGTAAAGTGTGTAATTTTGAGTATTTGTGGACTTAATATGTAATTATGGTTAATTATGTAAATCGATTTATAAGGTAATAAGTACAAGGACTAAAAATGTAATTTACCGAAAGTTTAAGGGCTGTTTGTAACATAATAATATTGAGGGTTACTTTCTGTAATTTGAAGGAATAAAAGGACTTGATGTGTAATAATCTTGTGAAGGTTTATTTGTAAATTATATAAGTATAAGGTTTAATTTGTAATTAATTTATTTAAAAGGGTGTAAATCGTAAATTACGAAACTTGAAGACTAAATGTGTAATTCTGGAAAGTATAAGTGTTTGAATGGTAAAATGATGATAATTTTAATGTGGACCTTTAACTTTGGTAAATTTACACTTATAACCTTGAACTATGAAAACTTGTCATAACTAACCCTGAACTTGTGTAACTTGTTAAAATGAATGTTACCTCCATAATAAGCCAATTAAAGACTTGACTGGAATTGTATCACTTGAATCTTGCTAAATATGGTAACTTACTAATTATGGAAACCTGCTAAAAATAGAAAGTTACTAAAATAGAAGTTACTTATAATGGGAAGATAACTGAAACCCCTTTCGTATTTCTGTCTTCTACTCCTTAGGTTCGAGGAGGAAGTGATTTGATTTCCTGTCAGTCGTTTCTATTTTGTGTGCTTGCATTGGAATAAGGTACAGATATTCTGCTCTTCTTGTAAGGAGCCTTCGTTTCTTTTGATTTCTGATTTTGACTTGTTTAGGATTTCCCAAGCCATTGCTATGTCCCCTTGTTCTGTGAACCTTGCTTTTGTTTCCGTATATTGTAAACCTTCGATAAGATTCCCTTGACTTGAACCTTTACTTGAAACCTTGTCTCGAACCCTGTTACGTTTCCTCAATACTTGACATGACCTATGCATAACCCGGTAACCTGAATATTTAGGACCCTGAAATTTCTTAAAGGTGCATAGGATTTTAAAACCTTTTCATATATAACTTTTGAATATTTTCTTAAGAGACTTTTATTATGAAACTGTTCTAACGATCATTTTATTAAAACCATGTAAAAAGGATTTCTTATAATAAACCATTATGAACCTTCGAGTATTTGACCTTTTTGATGTGGACCACCTGATAATGAACCCCAGCATTTATCTCCTGTCTTGAACCCTGATATGATAACTGATACATGATACCCGAGACTTGATACTTGACCTTGACCCACAGTTTGAGACTACGAGCCATCCACTAGGCATGAGGGTTTCATGTCCATGTCTGTGATGCACCACCGGCATGACTAGTGTGTAGCCCTAGTGATTTGGTTACACCGTCCCCGACCTGATTTGATTGTTATGTAGAGAAGACCCTGTGGCCTGCGGGGGCGCATAGATGCATCCTAGACCTGTCCTGATTTATTTCCTGTTATATCCTGGTGACTGACGGGTGTGTGCGATACACGTCTTTCACAACCCCTGGGAGCTTGCAACTCCAACCCTAGAGGTATCCCCTCACCCTGTACCTGGTATGCTGAGGTCACCCCTCCATACACCCTGATATATGATATGATTTGATTTGATATGTATGGGCTCGTAGAGGATTTCTGTTCTCCTGAAACCTTGTGACCTTATGACCTGATACTTGACTTGACATTTGACCTGACTTGATTTGACTTGGGATTGTGGTGGGTTCTGGTTTCATTTACAGTACCTTATGACCATTCTTGACCAGTTGATATATATGCGTAACTCTTTTATATTCTTTCCTGACTCTTGTTACACCTGGTATTATTTCTTTTACTTTACTATTTCCGTTACTACTGTTTGTTTCCGTTATATCTGTTCACTGAGCTCTCGTAGCTCAGCCGCATTTCCTTTTCCTGCGGCAGGTATCTAAGCTAGGAGCTGGGGCTTTTGCTTTGGGATGAGAGTTAGAGCTTTTGTTGGAGCTTTTACCTTAGATGGCCACCCTATGTTATGACTTTGGATTTTGATTATGTCTTTATTTCCCTTTGGATTATTTTCTTCATCATTGAACTTATGTACCTTGACTTAAGCCGTTTTGGCTTGGCTTTTCCGTATTGAATTATGTTTAAGACTTCCGCTGTGTATGATATTATGTATGTATGTTCTGATATGTCACCATCCTTGTGGCACTTCTACCCTTGTCGGGTTGGGGTGTTACACATGATTTATATTTACATACGTACACAATACATAAACTATTGGAGAGGTATTGATAGTACTATTTGGTAAGATGCACCCACCCTTGAGTCCCAGATTCGTGACCTTAGGTGAATGTAGTATTATTTGGGAAGACTCCTCTGCCCTTGTGTCCCTGGTTCATGACCTTGGGTGAATATAATCCAGTAAATTGTAAGCATATGTAGGCATGTCGTGAGGTTCAGTTGGCTGTTATTCTTTACATTAAGTACTTGCCTATATCATATACACATATGTCTTACTCATACTATGTTGTAATAACGGGTTGTGAACATATAGGTTGCAAGTTTTGTATGGGCGGATTTTGGATCTAAATGGATTTACAATGTCTTTTTTGTGTGAACATTCTTTAAAGGATTTTCATGTTAAACAAACTCTATGAACTCACCAACCTTTGTGTAGACACTTTAGCATGTTTATCTCAGGATCTTAATGAATTAGCATTGGCTTGGAGCGTAGAGTCGCACGATATATTTTGAAGATTTATGCTTTTATCATTTACCATTCAAAACATTTTGTAAACATTTATGTATTATACTTTCGGACCTCATGTTTGTAACTCTAAATTTATTAATCGAATGATAACTTTTTAAAACGTGTCATTTAGAGGTCGTTTTCTATAACTTGTACTTTGTATTATAAAGTAGCACCCCAGTGCCACTATCTTTCGCTGCGTCCGTTTTGGGGGTGTTACACTAATAGAAAGTTTTCAAAGCAATGAAGACATATGAAACACAGTAGCAAGTATATATACAAAAATATTTATTCAAGACCTCATAAAAACCTGAGGCACAATAATTTGTCAAGAAAACCGTCTTCCTGAATGTTACAGGCTTGACACATACCAAGACATATAAATACATTACAATCACGAAAATTGCCTTAAACAAAATAATGATTAACAAAGGTCAGATACAAAAAATTCTCTAGGAGGAGAAACGGTCAGTTTTGGGTCAAAAAAGAAGGAGCAACATGACCAGCAGACATGATTTTCTTCAAGTCTATATTGTTAGTGATCACATCCAAATAGGCCTATTACCTCTTGTTAAACTGGATGTTCGCCTCATGAAACTTTGCCTTGGTATTCGGCTATACCTTCAAATCTTCATCAATAACAGGAAGATTGGGATATTTGGCCCTTAGGCCAGCTATGAAGTGTGAAACATAAAAATCCATGGCGAAACGCTAAACCTTTGCTTGTTCTACTCCAAAATCTATCTAAACAATCAGCCTTCATAGGAGGTGGGCATGAACCTTACCAAATCTTTTTTTTAGCTTTAGCAAAAGACGGTTAACTCAAAGCTTCATCCACAGAAGCCTTCATCTTTGCAAGCTAATTCTCTAGTTCTCTGCCCTTATCATTCTCACCAGTAAAAAGCTCACTTAGGAAATTAATCTCCTGCTCACTAGAGGACATCAATTTTTCCTCCCTAGCTTGAGCCTGAGCAGCTAAGACTTCCTTCTCTTCCATGACCTTTTTTAATAGGTCACAAAGGCTGAGGATCAACAAAGCATCATTCCGCTTCTAATCCATTAAAGTATCCTTCTAAGCCTCCCAGCTAGCCTTTTCAGCCTCCAAGCTAGCCTTTCTAGCCTCCCAGTTAGCCTTTTCAGCCTCCAGCTCCTGCCTATACTCAGTAGATAACCCCTCAACTTGGTCCAATGTAACCTGCAACCTCCGGGCATGCTCCATGGCTGACTCAACCATTTCAGCCCTTTGGAGCAGGCCGTAATATTCACAAATGAAGTATGTCGAACTCCGATCCATCATATTCCTGTTAACACTTAAGGGTCTAGACCCATCAGAAACCTTACGAGCAGGATAAACAATTGACCCAAGATAAGCTCTTTGAGAGCTAGATTCCTCGCATGGATCATTCAGCCTTAGGGAGGTCTGGAATGACATAATGAGGCCTTCAACAAGCTTCTGCACATTCCCCACTCCAGCAATTTCAACTCTCCCTTCACTTAAAAATTTATTGACAACAAATAATAAGAACACTTCAAAGAAAATTAGAAAAACAATGAGAACATATCACACAATGAATGGTGGATTTCAAGATAACATCACACTTACCTTCCTTGGTAGTCGTAGTTTCTCCAACAACCATAGCACTCGATTACCCAGCCTCATCATGACCTGGATGCTTAGACATTCACTTAAGCCTCTTAGCTAGGCAACCTGGAGCCCCTCTTTGAGGCATAGTTGTGACCTTTGTGGAGACTAAAACCTCCTCCCTCTCCTCATCATCCTCATCAGCGTTTAACAGGATAAGTCGCTACTCCTCTACCTGAACATTCTAAGCCTCAGGCATGACATTCTGTTGCTCAAGTAAGTTGTCCACAATCTCAGCATTCTCCATAATAAAGGGAGCAGCAACCTCTTCAGACGGGGCGGGGGGTGATTCATCATAAGGATGAAGTTATGAGAAACATAAACCATAAAAATCGAGAATCACATGGTAAAAATCTTGAAGAGGAAAATGAAAATTGCAATGACTAACGTACTCTAGATATAATGCAACCATCCTCGAAGTAGGATGCACAATGGCTCAATTACTCTCTTGAGGAATTTGAGGATTATATCTATTAATCCACATAAATCTATCTACAAAAGTCCTAACTTTCTTACTCTTAATAGTGGTGGGACTTTCTTTAACTACAGGAGGTATCTTAGTTGCCTTATCTACGTCTCTTAAATATCTAAAGCTTCGAATGGGTATGCAAAACACAAAGTAATGAAATATGACAAGCACACAAATTCACTAAATAATGACAGAACTACCAACCTTGGTCATCCATAATCTGATAAACCAGTTAACATAAACGGTGGCAAAGTAATTAGCAACAAAGAAAGGAAGACACAATGACAAACACATGTTAATAAACGCTTTTTATATACTCACCCAATTAGGGGCCCACTGTCACACCCCTAAAATCGGGTCCAGCGGAAGCATACATGCAGTTGGGGTGTAACTCAATTGATATCACAACACAAGTACAAAATGGTTTTCACTTCAATCATTTAGAATAAAATAGTTTAATCAAAAATGTTGAATTTACATTGTTAAAATTAGTGCGGAAGTAGGCCCTTAAAATAGTTTAAAACGGTCCCCAAATGAATAATCAGAGTCTTCTATGACCATGCCATGCCCTGCCAAAACCTCCTGTAGCGTGCCATTGATTAATACCTGAAAATACATGCTAAAGTGTCAACACGAGGTTGGTGAGTTCATAGAGTCTTGTGAAAAAGAATGTAATGCATATGAATGAAGATTTCCCAGCAAAGGCATCGTAAATCCACTCAGTTATAAGTCCCGCCATAAGAGACTTGTAACCTGTGTGTTTACAACCCACTGCCAAAAGTAATAAGTTTGGTTTGTGTAAACAAAAGTAATAAGGTTGATGCAAAAGCATCGTAATTCAGTAATAAATCAGTGATGGAAAAGTATCGTAATTTAGTAGTAATAGTGATGGAAAAGTATCGTAACTTCGTAAGTAATTCTCGTATGTACAATAGCCATAAGTATAAAGTAAGGTGACAATATGTCAAAAATGCTACATTGTCTCTTAAGCTCATGACCCCGAAGCTAGACATAGTATTGGCCCCAAAGGAGTGGTTACCAGGCACTCAAATTGTTTAGACATGAAATGCATTCGTAATTCCGTTGGAGCAACCCAAACACGAATGGAGGCGTCACCCTCAACAGATCTATTCACTCACTCTCGCTTGGCATTATAATTAACGGACCATGATAATAAAGGGGACTTAACTTGGTAGTAAGGCAACTTAAGCAATGTATGGAATTTAATACTTTGGCATTGTACAAAAATAATTCAAGCAGCGTATTTTTCCCCATAAGTAATTCAAATCGTATAAAAGCATAGAACAAGTATTGAGGCATGTATCTCCCCCAAAGAGTTTATAAAGTCATTAAACAAGTAAAAGTGGGGCTATGACTCACCTCGAAATGATGATACAAGGATGTGAAATGATAGGGACAATAAGGCGCGAATGTTAGCCGCAACCTAAATGAATGAATATGATTTACTTTAGATCATGAAATGATGTAATGAATATGCATGCACATGATACCTATACCACTCATAACTTGAAAATACTAGTTATAGTCATATGAAAATATATTCCATACTTAAGAAAAATAAGTCTTAACTAGACTTGTAAAAACTTGTCGTAGTATATCGTATATAGAAAGTTAGTGTTATAAACTTCGCCTTGAAAACCTTGAAGTAACGTCTAATGGTCGTAAAAATAAACTTGTAATCATAAGTACTTCATTAGTTATAAGTTTGAAACTTTGGTAGTATTTCTAGAAAATCTAGGATTTATTACGTAGAAGTAGTATTATCATTATTTCTAGTAAAAGCAGTCAATTATATAGAGTTTTTGCCGATATTGAAACGTGAATAACTTGGTCGTTTTTAAGTTCATTTTCTTCGTTCTTTATATCCCCGGATTCGTCTTAGTATGTACTAATATATTTTTGATAACCCGGTTTCTCTAGGTTACGTCTAACGCCTCGGTTTCTCCACCAAAAATCGTCCAACAGTAAACAATTTTCAGAAAAATAGTTTTCGTCAATAAACTTGCAAAAATCATATCTCCTTCGTTATAAACTCGTTTTAATCCGTTCTTTCGCCTACGGCTTTGTTTTTGAAAGTATTTTCTAAATATTTTGTTGAAAATATCCCCTGAGCTACTGAGTTTTCCAGGATTTCAAATTTGGGACAGTAGGTTTGCAAATAGGTTACAAATCAATTTCTAGTGTTCTAAACTTGTTTCTAATCCACCCAAATCACTTCCAATCACCACAAATCTAGTCTAATCCTACCATACACCTTCTTAGGGTGTCATGGGTTCTTAAACATCATCAATCTAGTGGATCTAACAAAGGTTTCCATTTCTAGGGTTTCAAAGGCATAAGTGTATATTATGAGTGGTACAAGCTAACATATGCATGAAATATTGTATGAAAATCATATGATTATAGTAAATACTTGAAGAAATGAAGAAAATAAATTTTGTAAACTTACTTTGAATGATTATGAGCTTGGATGATAAAACCCTAAGAATCCTTGAGTTTGTATTACAAAACCCTAACAAGGATAATCAAATGAACTAGTTTGAACTTGATCTTGGAAAAATCTTTGGTTCTTGCCCCCTTTTTGATTTGGCCATGGGTTAGGATGAAGAAAGGAGAGAAAAGAAACTTTTTGATCTAAAATTTTATAAGTGTGAAGTGTTAGTAAGTTTGTAGATATTATTTGTGAGGTTTTTGGGATAAGTTAAGAGTAATCAATGCATAAGGTTAAAGGGGGGGGGGGGGGGGGGGCTTAGCCGGTTTTTCAAAGGAAGAAAAAGAGAAAACTTTATTTTGATTTAATTAGAAGTGTTAGTGGAGGATTTATAGTATAAGTATAGGTTTTAGTCATAGTTTTAGTTGTAGTTTAGTTATAATCGGGTACCGGGTTTGCGAGAAATAAATTTTAACAAGTTAACCAGGACATAATAAAGTCATAAAAATGTTAAAAATATGTTGGGTAAAAAAATTGAGCGTCTGGATAAATATTGTTTAGATTTCACGAAAACCGTCGTAATTATATTAAACTTACGTTATAAATTTAATAAATTCCCAAAATACCGGGTAAATGAATTTTATAATTTTTATGACGTTGTAAGGAGTTTAAAAATATATTGAAGCGATCGTGGGGATTTTTAGATATGTTGGTTATATTTATTAATCGCGGGTTAACGTTTAATCAAAATAATTATACGTAAAACATTAAATATACCAAAAATATTAATATGAATATTCTACGAGTGGTATAGTATGCAAATGCTATTATGATGATATGTAGACTATTTCTAGTCCGTATGAAGTATCCCTAATGATAATGCATGAACTCGCACCTGAACCAATACGGTTACGCGAATTTAAGTACTCGTAAACTAAATTTACGATGAAATGAGCAATGCACGTGAATAGTATTTTCTTTCCGGAAATGAATAGTACTTGGTGAATAGTAAAATTTTTGAACACTTCTCAGAATATCAAATTTACCTCAAAAATGATGAATAGTGTTTTGATGAATAGTGATTTATGAATAGTAAATTGTCGAAGTTTGGGAAATGACCTGAAATGGTGAGTTGTGACAGTCGCCCACCCAAAAAGGAATTCAGTCCCTGAATTCAGCTAGTGTTGGTCTCGGTAATAGGTTTGGTGAAAAGATGTGGATACTTGCGTCACATTTGGTCTTCTCATTCCCAAGTAAACTCGGGTCCTCTTCGAGAATTCCAGCGAACCTTCACGATCGGAATTTGACTCTGCTTCAATTGTTTGACCTCTCGGTCCATGATCTCAACTGGTTCTCATACAAGGTTTTGGTTTGTCATTGGGTTGGATTCCTTCCCAAATGGAATTTTGAGTGACTAATATGAAAGTCATTTCTTGAGATTTGGAAAACGTGAAACATGTTTGTGTAACCTTCTGTTTGCTAACAAGGCTCAAGTCTAACGGCCAATAGGCCTACTCGGTCTGAGATATTAAATAGTCCAGTGTATATTGGGTTTAACTTTCTGATTTTTTTTTTTTTTTTTTTTTTTTTTTTTGAATGGTATCATACCTTTCTTAGGCAGAACTTTCAACATGATCTGGCTACCAACTTGAAGTTGTAATGGTTTACACTTATTGAACTTGTAACTGATTATTGACTTGTAGGAAATTCCTGGTTATTTCATGAATGCTTACGGGACTAGTGAGTTGGGCTTTTCCAAATTTCAATCCGTCAATGGATGTTGCCACTTCGACCATAGAGTGCCTCAATTGGTGTAGTCTCTATGCTCGTGGGGTAACTATGGTTGTAAAGGAATCTGATTTATGGCAAATGGTTAGTCTAACCATTTCTAGAGTCAATCACTCATGCTATGAGCATATCTCCCTATGTTTGAATCGATCACAAATTTCTGACCATTGGTCTGCAGATGATAGGTGGTGTGGTTCCAAAGGAATCTTAATGAAATCGCTATGAGTTTGAGGTGAATTAAATTTCTCTATTAGGAATAATTGAAATGAATATCATGAATCTTGTGGAAAAACTTACAAGATTAAGCCCGTCAAAGGGTGTTGTTGAAAATAATAGATTAGGATAAGATTGTGATCCTCCGCAGGATGTCATGAATTGAGTCTTTCTCCACCTACGATGTTTAGTCTCCATTACTAAGATTTTCCCTCAAGCTCTATGTCGTCAATTCGCAAACTCCTAAATGTATAAGTGATGTAATATAGTGATTGATTTTTCAAAGTTTGTTTTGAATGATCGGGTCTAAACCGTCAGATATAATTGACCAGGGTCAACTAGTCAAAAACAGCTTCTCCCAATGCTCCGTGGATAGTATAGTGTGTCCCCGGGTCGTTAAAGTCCCAGCGAGATTGAAATGGTGTTATTTGAAATCGTTTATGAGTGAGTGGCACTGAGGACAGTAGCCCAGATGATGTGGAATTGATATTGCTACTATTATTTTGGTATTTGTACACAGATATAATATTCACAAAAATCAGATATACAAGTATATGCATAAATTTACAAATTGGATCACGTAACAGACTGGAAAAGTGTGATTTTGATAATTAACAAACTACAGGGGGTGCTTTTGAAACTTTTTGAAACTTAAAATTAAAAGAAATTTGGAAATGAAAATGAAATTATAAAAGTGAATATTTTAATATTTAAATATTATTCAATTCATTAAACTAATTAAATTCTAATTTAAAACTAATTAATATTAACTAATAATTATAAATATTACAAATTAAACTAAAAATTTGCAAAAACAATTTCTAAACTTAAATTAGAACTTGAAGAAAGTATAAAAAATGAAAATAAATATTTTTGTCTTTATATGGATTTTTTATTAATTAAAAACTATTTAACTTAATTAAACTAATTAAACTATTTTAAATTATTATTAATACTAAATTAACTTAGAAAATTAAGAGAAAATTTATAAAATTATTTAACCATCACAGGAATCCTAAAAAATTATAAAAACTTCTAAAAATTATGTTTAAGCCAAATCCACTAATTAATTACTTTTTAATTAACTTAAATCTAGTTTAAATAATTAAAATAAGAAAAATGGAAAATGAATATAAAATTAAAAATATATTTTCTAAAAGTCTATTATACTATATTAGAGCTAGGAAAAAGATAAAAACAAGGTTATGCTTTATAAAAACTAAATATGCTATTTAAAACTTAATATAAATTAATAATTAAGAAAACAAGTATTAAATCTAATAAATACTAAATGACAGAATAAAAATCTGAAAAATTTACTAAAAATACTTTACTATATAAGGTAATTAATAAAAATATAAAAATACTAAGTACTTAAAAAAAATCTAAAAATGAAAAATAAAATTTAAATTGAATTAAATAGAAACTATTACTTAATATTAAATTGGTTTTTCTTGGATTTTCTTTTACAAACTTGTTTTATATCTAAAACAAAGACTTTTAATGAAAACAACTTTTTTACAACTTAAAAATAAGCTGTATGCACCCCCTTTTGCTTATCAGTTGACTTTGGTTGACTGAATGCACAAATAAGCACAAATGACTAGAGGTGGGACCTACAAGGGTGAAAATGGGTGCAAATAAGTTATACTAACTCAAATAAGTTAGAAACAACAAACAATGATCACAAATAAGCAGTATGAGGGCAAATAAGCACTTGAGCAAACTGAAAATGAACACAGAATGAGGACAAACTTATGAGGGTGATTTAGGTGGGGTCCACTGATCACTAGGTCAAACCAAGGGTCAATATATGATCCCTGGTAGGAGGGGGTTGGGAAAAAACAAACGGAACCTCTGGGGCCCACTAGGTTAGGCTGCAGCCACCACCAAAGGTGGTGGTGTGGTGGAGGTCTGCTGGTGCAGGGGAATGCTTCTTCCCTGCAACTCAGTTCAAGGGCTTGTGGAGCCCACACACAAATTCACAAAAATCAAGCCAATGTGGGATTCAAAAGTTGAGGTGGTGGTGTATAACTACAACAAGTGTCAGCTCTTCAATCCAAACACATAAATCACAAATAATCTTGTAACTTTTGCAAAAATCTGAGATAAGGCAATTTGACTTTGTTAGTTAAACACAAGAGTTGACTTATTTGGATTTATACTAACCCCTATTGATTAATTATGATATTATGAGATATATTTAAGCTATATTACCCTATATTAACAACCTATTTAGCTAATGAGATGGATTTGGACACCAAAAACTCTCATAGTTAACTGTGAGAGGTAGATTTGTGAGATTTTGACTTTTAATCAATTAGCACTTGGATTTTATTGTTTCAATGAGCTAATATTACCTAAGGTGAGGTGTACAAGCCCAAGTTAACAACAAACACAACCTTGATCACAGTGTATAACTTAGATCCAAACACCCCTAAATCTATCTGTTTTTTAGTTTAAGAGGATAAGGGCTAATACAGCTTATGAGATCTAACCACAATAGCTTATACTGATATTTTAAGCTGAAATAAGTACTTAGGAGCAGAGAATCCAAACAATTACACAGAATTGCTACTAAAACTATTTTAACCGATAAAACTAGGATTTAAAATAACTACTAACTTTAACAAACAAGTTATGTGAATTAGGTTATAATTTAACTAAACAATACTCAAAGAAACAAAAACAAACACAGATAGGCAACAACAACAAGCAATCAGAAAACAAGAACTAGGAAATTTTAGTGGAAATTTTAAATGAGCAAAATCTTACTAGAATACCCTCAGCATGAACAGAGGGTTTTCCTATGAAGCCTATCTTTAGATAGGCAAATTCCAGCTCCAAACTTGCTCTTTTCTGCTTCTCCAATCCTAAAAACACAAACTAAACACAACAGTTGACCAAGTTTGACTTTTTTTGTATTTTTAAAGTTTTCTACTAACACTGGATTTTAGAATCTTGATTGATGCTAAACCACCAACTTATATTGACCAAGGAATGGTCAACAAAGTCAAACAGCCTAGAGTCAATGCTCCGCGGAATATAGTGGTTTCCCCGGGTCGTTATGTCCCGATGAGGTGTGAATTGTATTAAAACGGTTGTGTGATCGGGTGAATTTGAATTAAAAGGGGTTTGAGATTGGTTACACTAAGGATTTATACAATGAAATAGCTTAAACAAGCTATATGAATAAGACTGTGAAATCAGAAAAACCAGAAACGATTTAAACCTAAAACGCATACGTTTACGTTTAAATAAAACGTAAACGTACGAAATAAAACGTGAAAACGGAAATCTGAAAACCCCCAGGGGGTGAAAATGACTTTTTTACAAACTTAAAAGTAAAAGAAAATTTTTAGAAAATTAAAATTAATTTTTACACTAATTAATTATTACTACCTCCGTCCCATTTAAAGTGTCCACTTTCATAATGCACAAAGTTTTAGGAGATTCCACTAACTAAACTCTCCACCAATCAAATATTACTTTTACCCACTAAACTCTCATCTTATTGGTTGGAAGGTACAAGTGGACACTTTAAATGGGACATGCAAAGATTCCATTGTGGACACTTTAAATGGGACGGAGGGAGTAATTATTAATTAAATACTAATTAATACTTAATTATTAATATTTAAACAACTTAAATATAATACAATATTAATTAAATACTAAAAAGGTGAAAATAAAATTTCTAAAATTATAAAATAACTAAAAACTAATTTTAAAATTAAAAATAAGTATTTTTGTCTTTTTGTGATTTTTTATTAATTAAAAACTAATTAATTACTAATTACCTAATTAAACTATTTTAAATTAAGAAAAATAGAAAATGAACATTAAAAATTCTAGAAAAATTTCTAAAAATATTTTATAACATATAAAAGCTATAAAAAATATAAAAACTAGGTTTGAATTAATAAAAGCTAATTATGCTATTTAAAACTAATTATTAATTTATTACTAATAAAACTAATATTAAATATAATAAATACCAAATGACAAAATAAAAATCTGAAAAAATTATTATAAATACTTTAATATATGAGGAATTTAATAAAAATATAAAATAGCTAAGTTCTTAAGAAAAATATAAAAATGAAAATTAAAATTAAATTATATTAAATAGAAACTATCACTTAATATTAAATTGTTTTTTCTTGATTTTTATTTTACAAACTTATTTTATACCTAAAAATAACAAACTTTTGTGAAAACAAGTAGTATGGAACTTAAAAATAAGCTGAGAAAGCTCAATAAGCTTGGACAGTTAAATGAACATACTTAAACAAGAAGAAACCAAAAAGTCTCACAGAATAAGCCAAAAAGCCACAAATAAGCACTTAGTAACTTATTTGAACTCAGAAACTGGGACAGATTTTAGGTGTGGTTTCAGGTGGGGCCCAGGGGTTCTCAGGTCAAATTATTGGTCAACAACTAAAGCCTACCAGGGGGGAATTGAATGGAACCAAATGGGAGGTTTGTGGTCCATTGTGGAGGTGAGAAACCACCACCAAAGTGGTGGTGGTGGACTGCATATCTGCTGCAGCAGGGGGTTTGCCTCCCCTGCAGCTGACTTTGGGTGAGAGTGGACCCCACAGAAAAAATGCTAAAAATATAATGATATAAGGAACTTGAAGCTGAGGTGGTAGACAATTAATAGAAACAAGTTTCAAGTCTTGAAATCAAACACTAAATTCTATAAAATTCCTAGAACTTTTGTAAAAATCTGAGATGTGCTAATTTGACTTTTTGCAACAAGCTTGATATTTTGACTTTATTGAACTTTGATTACTTCTAATTGATAGAGATACATGTAATAAGCTATAACTAACTTGATTTAAGCTAAAACTAACAATTACAAGATAAAATGAAGGCTTGTGGATCATAAACCCACAACAGTGGACTGTGATGACCCTTTGGAATGGATTTTTGACTTTTACCACTTGGAACTTGATTTTGAAGGTTTATTAGACCTTAATTAACCTAAGGTAAATAGATGCAAGCAAAAACAACAATAACTAACATCCTAAGCACATTGAATTGGCCTAAACCAAACACCCCCTTAAATGGCCAAACTTGTGATTTTCAAAGGTGAACACTGATTCAGGCCTAATTCTGCTTGCACAAAGACATATTCAGATATATTAAGCTGAGTTGAGCATGTAGACACAAATTTTAGCAAACTACAAACACTAATACAGTATAATGCAAAATTTAGAAAAGTGGACTCACAATTCATCCATTCTGCAAACTAAGTACCAAGGATCTCAAGACACAACCTAAGGCCCCCCATGAGGCATTACAACCCATAAGCATCCAGTTTGAACCATGCTTCCCTCTTCTTTCTTTTTTTTCTTGGATTTTTTATTTTCTATTTATTTTTCTCTTATTTTTCTTATTTTTGGATTTCTTTAACTAAACAGTTTCAAATGATTTGAAACTTTAGAAAGCTTATAAATATGCTAAAACAATTTCAAATGATCAGGAAACAATAACTTTTACTGCATAATCAATAAAATGGGATTTTTCTTGAAATTGCAATTTTGAAAATTTAAACTACAAACTTGAATTTAATAATTGACATGGATTACAAGTACACTGAGGATGATTAATTCATTGACTTTAATTTAAAAATTACATTGAAAAAGAAAATTACACTAAAACTATTACTAAAAACTAAACTACTGCTACCCTAATTGACTGCCTCCTTTTCCTAGCTTATTCTTCTTTTTATAAGGACCCAAGTAGGGTTTTGAGACTTTCCCACTTCACTCTTGGCCGTAGGATGGGCTTTAGATGATCTCAGCCTTCAAAATTATTTTGAAGGGAAATGGGAAGGTGGGCAGTTGTGGTGTTGGTGGGTGCATTAAATGAGGAGGGGGAAGGTTGGGTAACATTTATTGAAGTTGGTGGAGTTGGTGAGACTTTGGAGGAGGGGGGAGGCAAGGTTACTGGAATTAGGGGTGTTAATGGTGGGAAAAACCGGAGGTTAGGGGTGAGTGGTGAGAGTTGACTGGTCAACGACGGGGGTGGGGTTTTTATTTAAAATGTGGGATTGGGCTTGTTGTGGGCTGAGGGTTTTGTGTTGGACCAGGCCAAGGGTGTGGGGTGGTATTTGGATTTGGGTTAAATAATTAAAAAGGGTTCGTTTGATTAATTTGCAAAATACCACAAGGACCATTTTTGTAATTTACCAAAAGATGGGGGACTGAAAATGTAAATGTTCTAAAGTTATCACAAGGATGAAAATTGACAACTTTAATAACCCAGGGATCCAAAATGTATTTTTTTTCAATATTAAATTTCCCGGGGACCATTTTTGTAAAATTTCCAAACTCCGGGGACCAAAAGTGTAAATTCTCAAAACTTTTTACCCAAGTGTTATTTTTGATAACTTTTTATTTTAAAAGGACTTGGGTTGACTTTTCTTGCAAAATAAATGCACAGGGACTAGTTTTGTTAATTTTTGAAAGTCGGGGGACTGAAACTGCCAATTTTGCAAACTTTGTACGTTTTTCATCTGTTTTTACTCGTTTTGCATCTAAAACATATAAAACACAATTTTGAAATATTTTTAGTATTTTGATGCATTTCTGAGTGTTTTTGTATGTTTTGCAGTTCAGATTAGACCAAAAATGATGAGTGTTTGAGCACTTATCAAGTCTCTAAAAAGCTTTAATAAGCTTAAGGGATCCTAAATGAGCCTAATTCAGTCTATGTTTTACTGATACAATTCACCACTAAGCTTGTTGGTAATTTCAGAATTTGGAGTAAATTGAAATTTGAAGTTACACTGCTACAATGCTTGGAATTTAAAAGTTACACTGAAATTTGAAGACTTAATTAAATACGACACTAAATTTTACTAATTAAACTACTCATCTTCATTCCTTGCTTTCTTCTCCTTTTATAGCCCATGATTAGGGTTTCCCCACTCCTCTGATCATTTCCCATCACAAATTGATGTCTGAAACCTTCTAATTTGGTGCCACGTATTTTGGCGGGAAAACCTTATTTTTTTTTGCAAATTGGTTCTGGAAACAGACAAAGGGGGGCGGGGGTGGTGGTGATGTGACTGAGTTGCAGTCAAGTGGGAGGGAAGGGAGGGAAGGGAGGTACGGGGTGATGGTTGTTTGACCTTATTTGACCGAGGGTCAAATATTTGACCCTGGTATAATACTTTGGGGGCTTTGGTGGGCTGAGGAATTTTGGGCCCAAGAAATAGGAAATGGGTGGGCTTGTGGGTAAATATTGGATTGGGTTTTGTTTTAGGCTTAGGGTGGTAATAGTTAAGGATCCGGTTTGGTTTATGTATTTCACAAGGACTAGATTTGCAATTTTCCAAAATTTGAGGGGTGTAGTTTGGCAATCTTCCAAAGTATTTTAAAGGGTGTATTATGCCATATCATGAATAGTGTAAGGTCCTTTGTTGAATTTTCCATGTTAAATACACCAGGGACTAAAACTGCCAAACTTTTAAACTTCAGGGACCATTTGTGTAATTTTCACCAAACTTTCCACCAAGGACCAATCCTGCCATAAAAGGTTAGTGCAAGGACAAAATTTGTTTTTCTCAAAGTTTTTGATATCCTAGGGATCATTTTTGACAATTTTCAAAGTTCAGGGACTAAACTTGACATTTTGTGAAACTTTTAACCAAAGGACTAAATGTGTAACTTTTTTATTTAAAAGGACCTTTGGTGACTTTTTCAAGTTTTTAGAATGACCAGGGACTAGATTTGACAACTTTTGAAAGTTGAGGGACTAAAACTGCCAATTTTCCAAACTTTGTGCATTTGAAACATGTAAAACACTTTCCTGGGATATTTTCACTATTTTTGTTCAATATTGAGTGTTTTTATATGTTTTGGCAGCTCAGAAATGATAAAAATGATGAGTATTTACACACTCATCAATCCCCCACACTAAAACGTTGCTAGTCCCTAGCAATCTTTTGAGAAAAACCTGATGGATTTGAAATTCTCTTTACCAAAAGCCATCACTTCTGGAGTAGCCAGGTGTAAGAACTGTGGCACACCTGATAACCGTGTGATTTTGAGCAAACCACCAGCTGTCAATGGATTTGATTAGTCTTTACCAGAAGCCGTTTGCTTCTGGACTAGCTAGCATCTTGATGGACTAAGTCAACATCTTGGTGAGCTGATTACCAATTATGGATTTTCCACGGCCTTTACCACAAGCCATAATCTTATGGGCTATCCAACTCATTTGCTTTATGGGATATGGGGATTTGAGGAACCATACAATTCTTGGCAAATTGCAAGCCATCAACGGGTTTGAGATGTCTTTACCAAGAGCCGTTTGCTCCTGGACTAGCCAATCCCTTTGTCGGTTAGACTTTGGCGGACTGATTACCAGAAAAATTTTGAAATAAAGTGAAAAATTTTTGAAAAATTTAGGCCTAAAAATGAGGGTACTTGGAAAGTTTTGTGATAAAATTCGTAAGAATTCCCCCCCCCCCCCCACACTAGAATTGAATATTGTCCTCAATATTCAAAGTCCCGGCTATTATGCCGAATCTCTGAACGGAAAAAGCTAATATTCGAATCTAACTGTGGAAATATCGATTTTATTTTTCACTTTATTTATCTGTACATATAAACATTTTTCATATTTTTTTTATAGACTTATATACATATTTACTTTTCACACGGTGGAGGACGGCCACTCCCCTACACTTGGGTGGTAGAAAGTAGAAAGAAGTCAGAAATACGGGTGAAAACCCATATATGTTGCTAATTTTTGTTCACCGAGTCACTAGCTTGACTCGATCCCCGAATTCATTGGTCCATGGGGAAAGTTTGGAGATCCGGGACAACCTTGGGTGGTATGTCCTCTCCAAAATAATGTTTTAGTCGGTGACCATTTACTTTGAAGTTGGGACCTTCGGGTTGAGATAACTCAACAGTCCCATATGGATATACTTTAGCAATAGTGAATGGTCCAGTCCATCGGGTTTTTAATTTCCCCGAGAAGATCTTTCATCTTGAGTTGAAAAGAAGGACTCTGTCACCGACGTTGAAAACGCGGTTCTTAATCTTAGAGACGTGAATCTTCTTTGTCTTTTCTTTGTAGATCAAAGAGTTCTCGTAGGCTTGATCACGAAGTTCGTTTAATTCATTAAGTTGAACCTTACGGTGATCACCCGCTTTATGAAGGTCGTAGTTTGCATGTTTTAAGGCCTAGTAGGCTTTGTGCTCGAGCTCGATCGGTAAATGACATGCCTTCCCATATACAAGCTTGTATGGAGTACACCCGATGGGTGTTTGTAAGCTGTACGGAAGGCCCAGAGTGCATCATCTAGTTTATCCGACCAGGAAGCACGGTTTTCACCTACTGTCCTCTCAAGAATCCGTTTTATACCACGGTTGGAAACCTCCACCTGCCCACTTGTTTGGGGGTGATATGCGGTGGAAAGACGATGAGTAACACCGTACTTAAGCATGACTTTTGCAAATTGATCATTGCAAAAGTAAGTACCGCGATCACTAATGATGGCACGTGGAGTTCCAAAACGAGCAAAGAGGGATTTCAAGAATTTCACAACAACTCGGGCATCGTTAGTGGGTAAGGTCTTAGCCTCAACCCATTTTGACAAATAGTCAACAGCCACGAGAATATATTTGTTTCCACGAGAAGATGGGAATGGCCCCATAAAATCAATGCCCCAGACGTCAAAGATTTCACAAACTTGAATGGCATTTTGTGGCACTTCGTTCTTTTGTGACATATTCCCGTGACGCTGACAAGCATCACAGGCTTTGACTAACTCGTGGGCATTCTTATATATCGTGGGCCAATAGAAACTAGAATCAAACACCTTTTTGGCGGTGTATTTAGGACTGTGGTGGCCCCCGGTGGGTCCAGCATGGCAAGCCTTGAGAATATCAGCGGCTTCCTGTCCGTATACACATCGCCTGATGACTTGATCGGCACAGATTTTGAAGAGGAAGGGGTCGTCCCAGAAGTAATGTTTGACGTCTTTGAAAAATTTGTTTTTCTGTTGGGACGTCATCCCCTTCACGATGAAGTTACCCGCATGGTAATTTGCAAAGTCGGCAAACCATGGGGTAGTAGAGTCACCACGAAAAGTAACCGCACTGAGTGTCTCGAGAGGGAATGTTTCATTTATTTCTTGTTTCTCGGACACATCTTGATGTGGGTTTTCTAATCGTGAGAGATGATCAGCAGCAAGGTTCTCGGCTCCTTTTTTATCACGGATAATGATATCAAATTCTTGGAGGAGGAGAACCCAACGGAGAAGCCTCGGCTTTGCATCTTGCTTTACAAATAGGTACTTCAAAGCCGAGTGATCCGTATACACCACGCATTTAGTCAGGATCAAGTATGGCCGGAATTTTTCAAAGGCATACACCACAGCTAGGAGTTCTTTTTCAGTGGTGGTGTAATGACTCTGAGCCTCGGTCATAGTTTTACTTGCGTAGTGTATAGGCTGAAAGTATTTTGCTTTACGTTTCCCTAAGACCGCACCTATGGCAAAATCACTAGCATCGCACATAAGCTCAAAAGGTAGGTCTCAATCGGGGGCAACAAGAATCGGTGCCTCGGTAAGCTTTTTCTTTAATGTTTCAAAAGCTTCGATGCACTCAGGAGAGAAGATGAAAGGAGCATCCTTTTCGAGGAGATGGGTCAAAGGCCGAGATGACCCAAAAAGCTCCTAACACCTTTTATGGTGGTGGGATGAGGTAATTTAACGATGACATCAATTTTGGCTCTGTCAACCTCAATCCCGTTTTTTGAAATTTTATGGCCGAGGACAATGCCCTCCTTGACCATAAAGTGGCTCTTCTCCCAGTTGAGACTTAGATTCGTTTCTTTGCAACATTTAAGCATCTGTTCCAAGTGGGAGAGGCAAGACTGGAATGAATCCGCGATGACTGAAAAGTCATCCATGAATACCTCCATGGTTTTTCCGATCATTTCGGAAAAGATAGACATCATGCACCTCTGGAACGTGCCTGGTGCATTACATAAGCCGAAAGGCATACGTCTATAAGCAAAGGTTCCGTAGGGGCATGTGAAGGTAGTCTTCTCTTGATCCTGGGGATCAATGGGGATTTGGAAGTAACCCGAAAAACCATCGAGGAAGCAGTAATATTCATTCCCCGCAAGTCTTTCAAGCATCTGGTCCATAAAAGGAAGAGGAAAATGGTATTTACGGGTGGCTTCATTTAACTTTCGATAGTCAATACATACTCGCCAACCCGTGACCAAACGAGTTGGAATCAACTCGTTATCCTCGTTGGTGACAACAGTAATGCCACCCTTTTTAGGGACACAATGAATTGGGCTAACCTAAGGACTGTCAGAAATAGGATAAATCAATCCCGCATCAAGAAGTTTAAGAACTTCTTGTTTGATAACTTTGTGGATTTTTGGATTTACCCTTCTCTGTTGTTGCACTGCTGGCTTAAAGTCATCCTCCATTAAGATTTTATGAGTACAAAAGTTCGGGCTTATGCCCTTAATGTCAGAGAGTTTCCAAGCGATTGCTTGTTTTTGTGACTTAAGAACCTTTAGAAGTGCTGCCTTTTCCTCATCTTTCAAGTCTTTAGCAATAATGACGGGTAATTTATCATCATCCTCCAGAAATGCATATTCTAGATGAGGAGGCAAGTCCTTGAGCTCAACCTCAGGGAAGTCTTCAGTTATTTCAACATTTTTGACTTCCGCTTTATGAAGTATTTTTGGATTCGGAGAGGGTGAAGGATCGTCATTTAACAATCTTTCAAGGAGAAGAATGTCCCCCTCCGGGTCAAGATAGTTTTCATCAATCCCATTTGGGATTGAACTATCCTAAGCAAGAAAAGCCTCGAGCTCTTCCAGAAGGAAGTCACCTCCCTCAAACGGAGTGAGGGAAGGGGAAGAGTCAGAAATGATAGGATCAGTAGTAGGAGTGGTACTGCCACTTGCTAAGAAACCAAGGACCTCTTGAGAAGACTCCTCAGACGCAACATCGATGATGTCAATTCGGTTAACCATTTCAGCGTCATAGTTGGAGAAGTATCTTGAAGTCTGATCAAGATTGAATGTGATGGCTTCGCCACCAACACGTAGAGTGATTTCTTCTTCGTATACATCGATTAAAGCATGACCCGTTCTTAAGAACCCCCTCCCGAGAATGAGAGGAACTCTTGGGTCAGCATCGAAATCAACAATCACGAAATCTGGCGGAAAATGGAACTTTCCTACTTTCACGAAGATATATTCGGCAATGCCGAGAGGACGGGATATAGTACGGTCTGCAAGCTCGAGAGTCATGCAGGTTGGAATGAGAGCAGGTAGAGAGAGTCTTTTCCAGACTGAGTAAGGCATTAGGTTAATGCTTGCGCCAAGATCGGCCAAGGCAAAGCATTCAACCATCCCAGGGAAAACACAAGGAATGAGAAATTTCCCGGGATCTCCAAGCTTTTCGGGAAGCTTTTTCAAGAGCACTGCTGAGCAATGCTCATTGAGTGAAGTTTTTGCCATCTCACAGAGTTTTTCTTTGTTGCTTATCAGATTTTTGATTGTCGAGGAAAACTTAGGCATGATAAGAAGAGCATCCACGAAGCTAATATCAAAGTGTAATTCTTGGAAAATTTGATAAAATTTTTCCATCTGATGGTTAGCTTTTTCGCGATTCTTTTGATCATTCAAACGTGAAGGATATGGGATTGAAGGTTTAGGATCATTCTTTGGGATTTCATCAGATCTCACAGGGGGATCAAATACAACTTTTGACTTATGAGTCGGGACCGGGACAACTTGAGGGTGGACGTTGTTGATACCTCCATTATTAGTAGGAAGTACCGTGTTCATGGTAACCTCAGGCTCACGTTCCGCTACCTTAGGAGGAGAAGAAGAGGTAGAGGGAATCGAGGGTCCATTGTATGATACCCCACTTCGGGTGGTGATCGCTTTGACATCGCTCCTCGGGTTAGCGATCGTGTTGCTCGGTAGTGTACCCGGGCCCGAGGGTCGATCATTTAAAGACTTCTGAAGCTCAGAGATCTTGCTGATCAATAACCGATTCGTTTCCTCTTGTGCTTTCATGAATTGTTTTAGCATTTCTTCTGAGGAAGACGAGGGTGGAATAACGTTTTGATTTTGAACAGGAGGATTTTGAACACGATTGTTTTGAAAATTCCCTTGATTTTGATTGTTGTTACCCTGAAAATTGTTTCTCTGATTGAAATTACCCTGATTGTAATTTCCTTGATTTTGGTTTCTTTGAAAATTTCCTTGAAAACCTTGGTTTTGATTGCCATTTTGAAAATTGTTTTGATTAAACTGGCCTTGATTTTGGTTCGGGTTTTGGAAATTTGAGTTTTGACCTTGGTTAAAATTCTGATTCGAGTTACGGTTTTGATTTTGGTTAAAACCGGGAGGTCCGAGAAAATTGTTCGAACGATAGCTTAAGAGATTATGGTCCCCTTGCGGTTGGTAAGAATTACCCCCCGTATTGTAGGAACCGTAAGCAGCATAAACGTTCTCTTGAGGAAAGCCAGCAGTAGCTGGACACTCAGAATAAAGATGTGGACCCCCATAAGTTTCATTCTCAACACAGCCGTAGAAATATCATCCATCTTTTTGGTAAGAGCAATTATTTCAGGAGATGATGATGAAGGAGTAACGGAATTACATGACGCATCCCTCTCCGCAGAGGAATCCCAAAAGTTATGGTGGGCAGTCATGTTCTCAATTAAATCATAGCACTCCTCGGGACGCCTTTTCATAAAGCTCCCACCAGCAGCAGCATTAAGAATATCCCGGTGCCTCAATGTCAGACCATTATAGAAGGTATCTATGATGGTAACTTGCAACATATTATGGTTAGGGCACCGATCAATAGCTAGCTTATAACGTTCCCAAGCCTCAAAAAGAGACTCATCGGGACGTTGCCGGAAGTTGCTGATATCATTTCGTAACTTGGTAACCATGGAAGGTGGAAAATATTTTGCTAAAAACTTGGTTACCATTTCATCAAAGGTGTGAATAGAATTCTTTGGGAGTCGGTCAAACCATACAGTGGCATGATGAGTGAGAGAATAGGGGAAGAGGTACAGCCAGAGGGCATCATCGGTGACACCATGTTGTTTCATGCTTTGGGTGACCGTGAGATATTTGTCAAGATGCTTATTGGCATCGTCACCTGGTAATCCGTGAAATTGACACGAATTCTAGACTTGTTGGATCATGTGGTACTTGAGGCCAAAGTCCATAGCCTCAATAGTGAGTGGTGCAATAGGCCCACCCCGCCCTTGCATGGTAGGCTGGCACAGCTCCTCCATCGTTCGGAGATCGGGAGCTGGCACATCCCTGCGAGGGTCAGGGGGTGGTAAAGGTGGTGGTGGCCCAGCGGCCATTTCGGTCTTTGGTTCTTGTGTGTCAGAACGTAGCTCGGGTACGTTTTTCTGATGTTTACGTTTTGTTTGTGACCGAGTGCGCATGCAATAAAAACAATTGTTCAAAACAAGATCGAGGCAAAACCACAGTGAACTTAAACCAATTATCACAAGTGAATGGCTTCTTTGAAAAAGGTACACCACTCACAGGGATATAAAGGCAAGTTTTTATCTTAAGTTTGGGAACTTATTATGTCCACACCCCCAGTTGGTAGGTGTTCAGCCTTGGTTTGCGGTGGTAAGATTTTATGTATTTATTAATTTGAAAAACTGCTTTAGGCTTATGGGTGTGTGTGCAGAAAACTTGGGAAATATTTTTGGAACTGATTCGTTAACCAAAATCGTTCTTTTAAGATTACTCGCAGGCTGGCGGGAGGAAGTAAATAGGTTTCCTCTGCAGTTCGCAATTTAATGTCAGAACTTACCTTAAACCAACTGTTTCAGGTTGTAATTTTAAAGAAAACGAAGTAATTTAACTTCACAGTTTGTTTTGTTGTTTTTGATTTTTTTGGTGTTTTTAACACTTTAGGAAAAGTGTTAATGAACGTTTTTGATATGATTATGTTTTTACAAAAACTTTTTACAAATTTGTGTGAAATTTGTACAGGGAGGGTTTTGGAAACCACTAAACTTAAAACGATTTTATAAAACACGCAACAACCTCCCCGGCAGCGGCGCCAAATTTTGATCGGGTCTAAACCGTCAGATATAATTGACCAAGGTCAACTAGTCAAAAACAGCTTCTCCCAATGCTCCGTGGATAGTATAGTGTGTCCCCGGGTCGTTAAAGTCCCAGTGAGATTGAAATGGTGTTATTTGAAATTGTTTATGAGTGAGTGGCACTGAGGATAGTAGCCCAGATGATATGGAATTGATATTGCTACTGTTATTTTGGTATTTGTACACAGATATAATATTCACAAAAATCAGATATACAAGTATATGCACAAATTTACAAATTGGATCACGTAACAGACTGGAAAAGTGGGATTTCGATAATTAACAAACTACAGGGGTGCTTTTGAAACTTTTTGAAACTTACAATTAAAAGAAATTTGAAAATGAAAATGAAATTATAAAAGTGAATATTTTAATATTTAAATATTATTTAATTAATTAAACTAGTTAAATTTTAATTTAAATCTAATTTATATTAACTAATAATTATAAATATTACAAATTAAACTAAAAATTTGCAAAAACAATTTCTAAACTTAAATTAGAACTTGAAGAAAGTATAAAAAATGAAAATAAATATTTTTGTCCTTTTATGGATTTTTTAGTAATTAAAAACTATTTAACTTAATTAAACTATTTTAAATTATTATTAATACTAAATTAACTTAGAAAATTAAGAGAAAATTTGTAAAATTATTTAACCATCACAGAAATCCTACAAAATTATAAAAACTTCAAAAAATTATGTTTAAGCCAAATCCACTAATTAATTACCTTTTAATTAACTTAAATTTAGTTTAAATAATTAAAATAAGAAAAATGGAAAATGAACAGTAGAAATTAAAAATATATTTTCTAAAAGTCTATTATACTATATTAGAGCTAGGAAAAATATAAAAACAAGGTTATGCTTTATAAATACTAAATATGCTATTTAAAACTTAATATTAATTAATAATTAAGAAAACTAGTATTAAATCTAATAAATACTAAATGACAGAATAAAAATCTGAAAAATTTACTAAAAATACTTTACTATATAAGGTAATTAATAAAAATATAAAAATACTAAGTATTTAATAAAAATCTAAAAATGAAAAATAAAATTTAAATTGAATTAAATAGAAACTATCACTTAATATTAAATTGGTTTTTCTTGGATTTTCTTTTACAAACTTGTTTTACATCTAAAAACAAAGACTTTTAATGAAAACAACTTTTTTACAACTTAAAAATAAGCTGTATGCACCCCCTTTTGCTTATCAGTTGACTTTGGTTGACTGAATGCACAAATAAGCACAAATGACGAGAGGTGGGACCCACAAGGGTGAAAATGGGTGCAAATTAGTTATACTAACTCAAATAATTCAGAAACAACAAACAATGATCACAAATAAGCAGTATGAGAGCAAATAAGCACTTGAGCAAATTGATAATGAACACAGAATAGGGACAAACTTATGGGGGTGATTTAGGTGGGGTCCACTGATCACTAGGTCAAACCAAGGGTCAATATATGATCCCTGGTAGGAGGGGGGTTGGGAAAAACCAAATGGAACCTCTGGGGCCCACTGGGTTAGGCTGCAGCTACCACCAAAGGTGGTGGTGTGGTGGAGGTCTGCTGGTGCAGGGGAATGCTTCTTCCCTGCAACTCAGTTCAAGGGCTTGTGGAGCCCACACACAAATTCACAAAAATCAAGCCAATGTGGGATTCAAAAGTTGAGGTGGTGGTGTATAACTACAACAAGTTTCAGCTCTTCAATCCAAACACATAAATCACAAATAATCTTGTAACTTTTGCAAAAATCTGAGATAAGGCAATTTGACTTTGTTAGTAAAACACAAGAGTTGACTTATTTGGATTTATACTAACCCCTACTGATTAATTATGATATTATGAGATATATTTAAGCTATATTACCCTATATTAACAACCTATTTAGCTAATGAGATGGATTTGGACACCAAAAACTCTCACAGTTAACTGTGAGAGGTAGATTTGTGAGATTTTGACTTTTAATCAATTAGTACTTGGATTTTATTGTTTCAATGAGCTAATATTACCTAAGGTGAGGTGTACAAGCCCAAGTTAACAACAAACACAACCTTGATCACAGTGTATAACTTAGATCCAAACACCCCTAAATCTATCTGTTTTTTAGTTTAAGAGGATAAGGGCTAATACAGCTTATGAGATCTAACCACAATAGCTTATACAGATATTTTAAGCTGAAATAAGTACTTAGGAGCAGAGAATCCAAACAATTACACAGAATTGCTACTAAAACTATTTTAACTGATAAAACTAGGATTTAAAATAACTACTAACTTTAACAAACAAGTTATGTGAATTAGGTTATAATTTAACTAAACAATACTCAAAGAAACAAAAACAAACACAGATAGGCAACAACAACAAGCAATCAGAAAACAAGAACTAGGAAATTTTAGTGGAAATTTTAAATGAGCAAAATCTTACTAGAATACCCTCAGCATGAACAGAGGGTTTTCCTATGAAACCTATCTTTAGATAGGCAAATTCCAGCTCCAGACTTGCTCTTTTCTGCTTCTCCAATCCTGAAAACACAAACTAAACACAACCGTTGACCAAGTTTGACTTTTTTGTAGTTTTGAAGTTTTCTACTAACACTGGATTTTAGAGTCTCTAAAAAGCTTAAATAAGCTTAAGGGATTAATTCAGACCATGTTTTACTGATACAATTCACCACTAAGCTTGTTGGTAATTTCAGAATTTGGAGTAAATTGCAAGAACTTTAAACATAACTGAAACTTGAATTTTATAACATGAAAAGGTTTAAATTACAACAAGAGACTGCTACAATGCTTGGAATTTAAAAGTTACACTGAAATTTGAAGACTTAATTAAATACGACACTAAATTTTACTAATTAAACTACTCCTCTTCATTCCTTGCTTTCTTCTCCTTTTATAGCCCATGATTAGGGTTTCCCCACTCCTCTGATCATTTCCCATCACAAGTTGATGTCTGAAACCTTCTAATTTGGTGCCACGTATTTTGGCGGGAAAACCTTTTTTTGCAAATTGGTTCTGGAAACAGACAAAGGGGGGGGGGGGGGGTGGTGGTGATGTGACTGAGTTGCAGTCAAGTGGGAGGGAAGGGAGATACGGGTTGATGGTTGTTTGACCTTATTTGACCGAGGGTAAAATATTTGACCCTGGTATAATACTTTGGGGGCTTTGGTGGGCTGAGGAATTTTGGGCCCAAGAAATAGGAAATGGGTGGGCTTGTGGGTAAATATTAGATTGGGTTTTGTTTTAGGCTTAGGGTGGTAATAGTTAAGGATCCGGTTTGGTTTATGTATTTCACAAGGACTAGATTTGCAATTTTTTGAAATTTGAGGGGTGTAGTTTGGAAATCTTCCAAAGTATTTTAAAGGGTGTATTATGCCATATCATGAATAGTGTAAGGTCCTTTGTTGAATTTTCCATGTTAACTACACCAGGGACTAAAACTGCCAAACTTTCAAACTTTAGGGACCATTTGTGTAATTTTCACCAAAATTTCCACCAAGGACCAATCCTGCCATAAAAGGTTAGTGCAAGGACAAAATTTGTTTTTCTCAAAGTTTTTGATATCCCAGGGACCATTTTTGACAATTTTCAAAGTTCAGGGACTAAACTTGACATTTTGTGAAACTTTTCACCAAAGGACTAAATGTGTAACTTTTTGATTTAAAAGGACCTTTGGTGACTTTTTCAAGTTTTTAGAATGACCAGGGACTAGATTTGACAACTTTTGAAAGTTGAGGGACTAAAACTGCCAATTTTGCAAACTTTGTGCGTTTTTCATCTGTTTTTGGTATTTTTGCATTTGAAACATGTAAAACACTTTCCTGGGATATTTTCACTATTTTGGTTCAATATTGAGTGTTTTTATATGTTTTGGCAACTCAGAAATGATAAAAATGATGAGTATTTACACACTCATCATTGAGCTTGTGTGTTTTGTTCATAAACCCTTCCTGAATAAATGAATTTACAACTTTAAGCAAAAGGCTTTCCAAGTAACATTTTTCTTGATGTTTCAAAATTTAATAGTTATGTAATATAGGACAGTTTTCAACATAAGGTGGATATTATGGTTTACCAAAGATCGGTGTTTAAAATTTTGTAACATTCAATAGTTTTGTAAAAGATTAACCAAGAGGAAATTTGCTTGTCAAAATAAGTGCCTCAGAAAAGTATTTCTTACAAGATATATGTTTTTTATAACTGTAGTTTGGAGAAAAATCCATTTAAAGTGAAAGTATTAAGAGCATAAAATAGCCAGGTAGGTATGTATTCACAAATGCATAGATGTCTAACATGTTTGAATAATGTCTATTGGTGAGGACATGTTCAATCTATTGTCTCGGTTAAGAGGTTGAATTTATCTCTATGGTGTTGCTTAGTGAGCACTCGTATCGAAAATAATCCTGTAATTCAGTCAAGCCAATACTTTCTAGATGATAGAATTTTTGGTGATCGGGCCAGTGATAGTGGGTCGAATTGTTTTGTGATATCCTGAGATTTTTGTTGAGTTTTGAATGGTCTTAGTGTACCGAGGGACTCTCCTTATAGATGGTATGGAAAGTCTTTCCTAGAGAGGTCATCGATAATGTCCATTTATCAATATAGGGAGTAGTGAGTGATGAGTGGCATAGGAAACTATATAGTGTCAGCTAATTCCTTATATATATGGGGATGGGGAAGGGATATAATAATGATGGCGAGAAGGGAAAAAACTGTGACAACTGTGACAAAATGAGATTGTGATAAAAGAAAATATTGTGACATAAGTTTATCGTGCATACAGGTGAAGATTCATGAAATGACCAGTTGACATGCTTCCAATCGATGATTCACGGAGTGATAAAAAGTATGAATGTTCTGACAACGAGGGTATACACACACATGCATGAAACATTTGGAAATCGAGTAAAGGATTCAATCCAGACAAAATTTTATTATAACTATTCTTAGTGTTGCAAAATTCATTTCTGAGTCAGACATAGGTGGTCAGCCTATATCTCACTATCCCGGGTTGAAGATAGATGACCAGTCTATATTCCACCGAGGTTCCATGAATTTTGAAATACTCAGCTCAGTCATACTAAGACTATGTCCTTCACAAATACCAAGACGTTCTGAAAGACTAAGGCAGGTGACCAAACTCGAGGTCAAACGATGAAACTATGCAAGGAAGAACATAATGCGGTGACATATATGATACATGAACATGCTTATATGAAATACAATTATAGTAATCAACTAGAATAAATGAATATAATATATCAGATAATGAGACACAAATCTCATCACCTATGTTAGCAACTAACCACAAATGAGGCTTCAGCTTGGCAGGCAGGCACGTGACGGTCATAGGGTTAAGTTTTCATGAAAGTAGCTATAGTCTAGGTTTTAAAAACACTCAGTTCGCTATAGCCAAAGCTCTGATGCCAATCTGTCACACCCCCAAAATCGGGTCCAGCGGAAGCATACATGCAGCTGGGGTGTAACTCAATTGATATCACAACACAAGTACAAAATGGTTTTCACTTCAATCATTTAGAATAAAATAGTTTAATCAAAAATGTTGAATTTACATTGTTAAAAGTAGTGCGGAAGTAGGCCCTTAAAATAGTTTAAAACGGTCCCCAAATGAATAATCAGAGTCTTCTATGACCATGCCATGCCCTGTCAAAACCTCTTGTAGCGTGCCATTGATTAATACCTGAAAATACATGCTAAAGTGTCAACACGAGGTTCGTGAGTTCATAGAGTCTTGTGAAAAAGAATGTAATGCATATGAATGAAGATTTCCCAGCAAAGGCATTGTAAATCCACTCAGTTACAAGTCCCACCATAAGAGACTTGTAACCTGTGTATTTACAACCCACTGCTAAAAGTAATAAGTTTGGTTTGTGTAAACAAAAGTAATAAGGTTGATGCAAAAGCATCGTAATTCAGTAATAAATCAGTGATGGAAAAGTATTGTAATTCAGTAGTAATAGTGATGGAAAAGTATCGTAACTTTGTAAGTAATTCTCGTATGTACAATAGCCATAAGTATAAAGTAAGGTGACAATATGTCAAGAATGCTACCTTGTCTATTAAGCTCATGACCCCGAAGCTAGACATAGTATTGGCCCCAAAGGAGTGGTTACCAGGCACTCAAATTGTTTAGACATGAAATGCATTCGTAATTCTGTTGGAGCAACCCAAACACGAATGGAGGCGTCACCCTCAATAGATCTATTCACTCACTCTCGCTTGGCATTATAATTAACGGTCCATGATAATAAAGGGGACTTAACTTGGTAGTAAGGCAACTTAAGCAATGTATGGAATTTAATACTTTGGCATTGTACAAAAATAATTCAAGCAGCGTATTCTTCCCCATAAGTAATTCAAATCGTATAAAAGCATAGAACAAGTATTGAAGCATGTATCTCCCCCAAAGAGTTTATAAAGTCATTAAACAAGTAAAAGTGGGGCTATGACTCACCTCGAAATGATGATACAAGGATGTGAAATGATAGAGACAATAAGGCGTGAATGTTAGCCGCAACCTAAATGAATGAATATGATCTACTTTAGATCATGAAATGATGTAATGAATATGCATGCACATGATACCTATACCACTCATAACTTGAAAATACTAGTTATAGTCATATGAAAATATATTCCATACTTAAGAAAAATAAGTCTTAACTAGACTTGTAAAAACTTGTCGTAGTATATCGTATATAGAAAGTTAGTGTTATAAACTTCGCCTTGAAAACCTTGAAGTAACGCCTAATGGTCGTAAAAATAAACTCGTAATCATAACTACTTCATTAGTTATAAGTTTGAAACTTTGGTAGTATTTCTAGAAAATCTAGGATTTAGTACGTAGAAGTAGTATTATTATTATTTCTAGTAAAAGCTGTCAATTATATAGAGTTTTTTCCGATATTAAAACGTGAATAACTTGGTCCTTTTTAAGTTCATTTTCTTCGTTCTTTATATCCCCGGATTCGTCTTAGTATGTACTAATATATTTTTGATAACTCGGCTTCTCTAGGTTACGTCTAACGCCTCGGTTTGTCCACCAAAAATCGTCCAACAGCAAACAATTTTCAGAAAAATAGTTTTCGTCAATAAACTTACAAAAATCATATCTCCTTCGTTATAAACTCGTTTTAATCCGTTCTTTCGCCTACGGATTCGTTTTTGAAAGTATTTTCTAAATCTTTGGTTGAAAATATCCCCTGAGCTACTGAGTTTTCCAGGATTTCAAATTTGGGACAGTAGGTTTGCAAATAGGTTCCAAATCCATTTCTAGTGTTCTAAACTTGTTTCTAATCCACCCAAATCACTTCTAATCACCACAAATCTAGTCTAATCCTACCATACACCTTCTTAGGGTGTCATGGGTTCTTAAACATCATCAATCTAGTGGATCTAACAAAGGTTTCCATTTCTAGGGTTTCAAAGGCATAAGTGTATATTATGAGTGGTACAAGCTAACATATGCATGAAATAATGTATGATAATCATATTATTATAGTAAATACTTCAAGAAATGAAGAAAATAAATTTTGTAAACTTACTTTGAATGATTATGAGCTTGGATGATAAAACCCTAAGAATCCTTGAGTTTGTATTACAAAACCCTAACAAGGATAATCAAATGAACTAGTTTGAACTTGATTTTGGAAAAATCTTTGGTTCTTGCCCCCTTTTTGATTTGGCCGTGGGTTAGGATGAAGAAAGGAGAGAAAAGCAACTTTTTGATCTAAAATTTTATAAGTGTGAAGTGTTAGTAAGTTTGTAGATATTATTTGTGAGGTTTTTGGGATAAGTTAAGAGTAATCAATGCATAAGGTTAAAAGGGGGGGGGGGGGGGGGTTTGGCCGGTTTTTCAAAGGAAGAAAAAGAGAAAACTTTGTTTTGATTTAATTAGAAGTGTTAGTGGAGGATTTGTAGTATAAGTATAGGTTTTAGTCATAGTTTTAGTTGTAGTTTAGTTATAATCGGGTACCGGGTTTGCGAGAAATAAATTTTAACAAGTTAACCAGGACATAATAAAGTCATAAAAATGTTAAAAATATGTTGGGTACAAAAATTGAGCGTTTGGATAATTATTGTTTAGATTTCACGAAAATCATCGTAATTATATTAAACTTACGTTATAAATTTAATAAATTCCCAAAATACCGGGTAAATGAATTTTATAATTTTTATGACGTTGTAAGGAGTTTAAAAATATATTGGAACCATCGTGGGGATTTTTAGATATGTTGGTTATATTTATTAATCGCGAGTTAACGTTTAATCAAAATAATTATACGTAAAACGTTAAATATACCAAAAATATTAATATGAATATTCTACGAGTGGTATAGTATGCAAATGCTATTATGATGATATGTAGACTATTTCTAGTCTGTATGAAGTGTCCCTGATGATAATGCATGAATTCGCACCTGAACCAATACGGTTACGCGAATTTAAGTACTCGTAAACTAAATTTACGATGAAATGAGCAATGCACGTGAATAGTATTTTCTTTCCGGAAATGAATAGTACTTGGTGAATAGTAAAATTTTTGAACGCTTCTCAGAATATCAAATTTACCTCAAAAATGATGAATAGTAAAATGATGAATAGTGTTTTGATGAATAGTAAATTGTCGAAGTTTGGGAAATGACCTGAAATGGTGAGTTGTGACACCCACGGACACCCATACAAAAGTTCTTGGGTCCAAACCCACCCACATGGGTCATGTAATATGCACACATAAAACAGGAACATGAAGAAGGTGAAAGGACAACCGTCTGTTTGACAGCCCAAGTTACGCTCAACTTTTCAAAATTCATAATATTCCAAAAAGATGAAGAAAGAGAAGATTGACAGTTTAAATTGATTAAGGCAAACTCTTAGGCCGAAGAAGCACATCATCCCTTAAAAAGTAAAAGATTCGCCAACATTAAGTTTCAAATAATGTCAAAAAATATTATAAAAATGAAAACAACTGTTCTAACGATGGACGCACATCTCAGGCTGGACAAACAATAAATATCTTCCAGAACCTAAGAAAACATCTCATCAATGACAAGGACATTTGTTAATAAAAATTGTTAGTGAAAACGTTATGACGTTTAATCTATACAGTGTCTTCATGTTTTAGTGATGACAAACACGTAACTTGTAACACATAACATAAAATGAACAAGTTACTCGTTCACACATCAACGTCCCTCGACATCACTTCAGGTATGAACAAACACTTTACTAACTTTGTTAATGATCAAAGAAAATCCTTTTTGTCCTTAAACCTTACATTTTATAAATGTGACAAAACATTTTTACAAAAATAAACTAGACAAATTATTTTTGTATTTATAAAGAAATGTTTGAATTTGAATTTCAAAATGTCCAAACGGCCTCATTTCCCGCCCAAATTAGATAAAATTTCACCAGGTAACACTTCACCGCTAAAGGACAAAAACTATCGCGGAGGTCCTTTATCTATGTGATGGTCCCTTATTGATAAAGGACCATCCAAGGTTTAAGGGACCGTCTGACACTCCTCGTGCAGGCTATAAATACTGACCCATTTTCATCAGAAAAACTGATCCTCTTTGCACAAAAATTTCCTATTTTATCTTTGATCACTATAACTCTTTGGTATGTGTTTATAAGTGATCCCGTCATCCACTACATCATGTGCAAGAGAAGAACACTCGAAGGAGTCAAGAATCAAAGTGTTGTTGAGTCCACACACCAACGTAACTAGTGTCATGATTTTCTTTTTCCTCTACCTCATGGGTAAGAGAAGCACTCTCGACTTCGATGAAGAATCGATATGTTATAAGATGTGACAACTGGAAAATTAGGGAGCTATTTGAAAACCTGCATTACTTTAAATTTAATGATTTTTGAATAATTAGAAGTTTATTCGCGAGGAAATTATAAACGTTGAACCATGGTTTTGAATTTCGTGGTATTTATGGAATTTGATTTTTGAATTATTGTTTTGGTTTGGAATATTCGTGGTGATTTATTTTTGAGATATCTATTAGGCACTACGTTGACTCTGGCACTAGGATAACCTAACGAAATTTTAAATATTTTGAATGATTGGTTCGGTTTATATATTTTGGAACATATCGTGGTATTTCATAATTATTGGGAATGAGCTCGGTTCGAGAGAGTTGGAATAATTTAAATAAGTTTCGGGTTTCGGTCCATGTATTCTACACCTAGCCATCTTACCCTTAACATTAATAATACCATTGTTATTATTATTATTATTATTATTATTATTATTATTATTATTATTATTATTATTATTATTATTATTATTATTATTATTATTATTATTATTATTATTAATACATTTTTTTTAAAAAGAGTAATACAAAATCGTCCCTTGTGTTTTCCTGGCTCACAAACACAACCACACCAACACTCATCTCTCTTTTTCAATCTCTCTCTCCCTCTCCTTAATACCCTAGCCACCGCCACCCTTATCCGGCCACCACCATCACACCGCCACCTCCACGACCAAACCACCACCACCATATTACTCATCTCATCAAGATCTTTCTATTAGTGTACATCACCCGCGCCCAAACCACCCAAATCACCTCGTTGATTTAACCTCCGTCGCCGTACACACCCGCACCACCTCTAATATTACTTGGTTTTTAAAGATTCACGAGTTTGGAAGTGTAAAAAGTTAGGTAACATCGGTTTGGTACCATGGGTACCACGATGTGATTTTTAATCCATGGAAACATGGGTTGTTCTAATGGGTTTTTGTAGGACCTTAGATTAACCAACTTTATCACAAATATAGAAGATTAGAAGAAGAAAGATGGTGACTTGGTGAGAGTATATGTATTTCGTATATAGATAGAGAGATAAAAATATGAGAGCTTTTACTAAGAAAACACACACAAATACACACACAAGCACACACCTCAAATGAGCCTTTGAGGTGTTTATATAGTAAGTAACATGAGATGCCCTATGGGCTTTCTATGGGCTTGGGCTTGGACTTGGTTACATGGTTGGATAACTAGGCTTATGAAACATAGCATATAACATATTAGCTTGCCAAGTCCAAGGCCCAATGACTAAACTATTACTAATCTTAACAAACGACACAAAGTTACAATATGAGAATGACCATCACTTCATAATACATATTTTTAATGCTAACAATCTCCCCCTAAGGGTTGGTCATTCGAATGATGCTCCACGTGAGTGGGTCTTCCATGTTCTTTGTCTTCAACTTTGTGTGTCGTTGTAGAATAGTCTTTAGTCTTTGTTCCTTCATGCTTTGTGATCTTTGATAACTGATTTTTCATCGTTCTTTGTTCCTTTGTGATGTGGAGTTATCTGCCTTTCGTCACTTCTGCGTCTGTGGTGGTTGTTTGCCATTCCAACATGCTCATACATCTTTGGACTTTGATATTCATATGCACGTAGTTCCCTTTCTTTCACTTTGATCTTTAGTCTTTATACTTTGTAGATTCTTCTTTTTGGCGTAGAATCTTTCTTTGAACTTTGTGTTGTATAGATCTTTGAGGGAGCTTTCTTTAACTTCCAGATGTATGTATAAGCACGTGGAATCTGTCGCCATGGAGATGAAGTGTCCCTGCATATAAACAGTTAGCAATAAAACATCCAGTACTTACAGATAAGGAATTAGAGATCGTCAACAGCATAGTGTGAAGACTCCTTCTAACCCTTACCATGGCCGTTCCCATGTCAGATACTCTCGAGAGAGCTTACAAGACCTACTTAGTAGCTCAATGACTGGGTGAGTCGCTGGGGATCACTCCACGACTGTAGACCGTTTGAAACCACCGCGAACACTAAGCGTAACCCATAAAGAATTACCGAAGTGACCTGCTGTCAGGGCTGTTTGATATTGACCCTGGCAGGAATTTCCATTCAATCATTGAGAATCACAAAAGTGAATCCTCTCATAAATGTTCTGGCAGATTGCTAAGATCTGCGTAGGACTCTTAAGTTTACATCTGGCGTCCTTAATGATGAACAACCAGTGTAGAGACATCATGTGTTCCTATGAGATCTTTTGATGAATCTCGGGGCTCTAGACTCGATAAGTGCACATTTGGTTTCCTATGCGGAGATTAGGGAGAGGTCTCCTGCTTCAATATCAACCATCTCTAAGAGACAGATTGATAGATTACACCGGTTCCCCGTGAGAATGAAACAAGCTCTTTTAAGAGAACTTGAGTGGTTAAGAAGGTTTAGTGCAGTGCGTCACTGGGTCCATGACGTCTTTGTCTTCAATACCGGAGTCACCTTAGTAACAACCAGTAGCATATGAGTTGAACCCGGTGTCTGCCCTAAGGTTGAACATTTGGAGGGCTATTTCTTTTCACCCTTTTTTCGTAACTTTTCTTTTTAATTCTTCGACCCCTTCTTTCTCCTTTCTCATTTTCTCCTTTTTTCAATCATACCTAAGGACTTCTAATTCTAATCTATTGGAATTGTCCTTGGGTAGATCCCTCCGGCTCTGGCGGATCATAGGACGGTTTTTCCTAACCTTAGTCACCTTATAACTCCATGACTATCCTATTGTTGCCAAGAAACCTTTTTGTGAAAATCTCTCAAAGTGTTTATGATAATAAAACACATTGTTGACACTTCGAGAGTTTTGCATTTCTTTTGAAGGACTCCCCCTTCACATGTGCTCATGAATATTTTAGAAATTTGCACATGCGTGAGGAGTTTGCACTTTTTGAATTGATCCACTTTCAGTGAACATGACCGATTCGAGACACGCTTACATCACTAGTTAGACTAGCTTGAAATTATTACCCGTCCTGGTCAAGTCCAAAGAAAGTCTCTCGATATGGTACATTCTACTCAGACAAGTCCTATTCGAGACACGCTTACATCACTAGTTGGACTAGCTTGAAATTATTACCCGTCCAGGACAAGTCTTTTCGATTATTGACATTTTAAGCTTCGTCAATTCATTGGTACTTACTGAGTCGAGCTCTTTTGAGATTCAGTCACACACTTTAAACATCTTTGATCACATTTTAATCATGTCTTCTCCCCCTCAAAAATAGCATATCGTGATATTTTTGATATCAACTGATTAAGAAAAAGCTTTTGGAGAGAAAGACAGATTTGCATGAATTCGGAACATTTTTGTTTTTATGAAATACTCCCCCTTAATGATAGCATATTTAAACTTTCTTAAGGGTTTTGAGGGAGTTATCTTGAGCACTAATTTTGAGAGATTTTGAGAAATCTTTTTGAACAATCTTGAAAAAGTGCTCAAGAATTTAGTTTGAAAAACGAGTTTATGCTTGAAATCTTTTTCGTTTGTTTAGACTCGAACTTTTTGAAAAAGAGTTCATCATTGAACGTACGAGTCCTTGATTTGAAAATAATCAGAAGTCGTCATTGAACGTACGGGTTTCGTACTGAAGTATACGAAAGCCAATGTGAAGAAAATTTTGAGAAACGACATGTTTTAGAAAAACATAAAAAAAAGAACTCCCGCTCAAGCATCTGTACATATCCGTATCATTGTTGAATGATATTTCTAGAAACGTACAGAATATTGATTTATACGAGAGACATGTCGTGAGAAGAATATTTTTGGATTTTTTGATTTTATATTGTTTTTGGATTTTTTGAAATTTTATATTTTTGTATTTTGTTTTTGTTGGTTTTTCAAATTTTGTATTTTGTTTTTCAAAAATATTTACAGCGAAGCGGTTTTGAAAACATTTTTCAAGAAGATTCGAGAAGACGTTCTAGCTCCTCAGGAGTTAGGCTTCGCATGCCAATTCGTCGAACTAAATAGTCAAACCTTTCTTTTGGAAGGGCTTTAGTAAATAGATCGGCGAGTTGATAATCTGTCTTAACGAAAAATAATTCAACAGTACCCTCTTCCACGTGTTCTTTGATGAAATGGTAGCGGACTTTGATATGCTTCGTCTTAGAGTGATGTACGGGATTGCACGAGATGGCTATGGCACTTTTTGAGTCACAATACATAGGTATTCTGTCAAAAGTAAAGCCATAATCTGTGAGCTGTGTCCGCATCCAAAGAACTTGGGCACAACACGCAGATAGAGACACATACTCGGCTTCGGCGGTTGATAGCGCAGTACAATCCTGTTTCTTTGACGACCAGCTTACAAGCTTTTCACCCAAAAATTGTGCTCCACCTGATGTACTCTTTGCTGTAACTTGATCACCAGCATGGTCTGCATCTGAAAATGCTGTTAGATTAAACTCCGAATCCTTCGGATACCAAAGTCCCAAGTTAATGGTGCTTCGTAGGTACCGAAAGATCCGTTTAACCTCTTTGAGGTGAAGTTCGGTAGGCTTTGCCTGAAACCGTGCTAACAAACAAACAGCAAATTGAATATCGGGTCGACTAGCAGTTAGGTACATGAGAGAACCGATCATGCTCCGATATTTCTTCGGATCGATGGGTTTCCCAAACAAATCAGCACCTATTTTTGGTGAAGAGACCATTGGTGTACCAACAGAATCACAATTTTCCATTCCATGTTTTTTCAAAATCTCTATTGTATATTTAGCTTGATTGATAAAAATACCACGTGGGGATTGATGGATTTGTAAACCAAGAAAGAATTTTAGTTCCCCCATCATGGACATTTCAAATTTGCTTTTCATGAGATTTTCAAAATGTTTTGAATGGTTAGGATTGGTTGATCCAAAAATAATGTCGTCCACGTAAATTTGAACGATCAAAATATCATCTTTGAATTTTTTGATAAACAAGGTGTCATCAACCGTTCCTTTTGTGAAATTGTTTTTGAGCAAGAAAGATGATAGTTCGTCATACCACGCTCTTGGAGCTTGTTTTAAACCATAAATTGCTTTCTTAAGCTTGTAGACGTAGTCTGGATGATCTTTGTCAACAAATCCCTCTGGCTGACTCACATACACTTCTTCTTTCAGAGTTCCATTCAAGAAAGCAGTCTTAATGTCCATCTGATAGACTGTGATGTTTTTGTGAGCTGCATAGGCTAAGAAAATCCGGACTGCTTCAAGTCTAGCTACAGGCGCGAATGATTCCTCGAAATCTATCCCTTCTTCTTGTGGATATCCTTTAGCAACGAGACGAGCTTTGTTGCGAATGACAGTCATTTCCTCATCCAGTTTGTTCTTCCACAACCACTTGAGATCAAGAACTCGTTTATCAAGTGGTCGTTCAACAAGTTCCCAACTATCATGTAACAGGTATTGAAGAAATTCCTCCTGCATTGCTTCAATCCATGGGTTTTCTGCCATTGCTTCCCGAATGTTCTTAGGTACTTTGGTGCTTATTGAGCAAATGTAAATGCACAATTCGAGATCGGTGGCAAGTTGTCTCCTTGTCTGAACTGGCATTGAAGGATCACCAATAACATGTACTAACGGATGGTCTTTTGTCCATTGAAACGTAGAAGGGTACCTTTGGTTGAACGATTGTGTGTTAGATGGTTCTTGTAACCTTGAAGAAGATTCAGCAGAGTCTGATGCAAACGGGTTTTCAAATACTTCTTCTTCTTCTTCTAACGCAACATCGTTTGAATTATTTGTAGGTTCTTCTTGAAAATTTGTGTTTTGGTTTTGCTCATCAACGTTTGGTAGAACAGTTTCAAGTACTGGAGTTACTTGAGTAGATGTAGATGATGTTGATGTAGTTGGTGCTTCAGCTTCGATTGTTGTAGATGCATCTTGTGGTGGTGGTGGTGGTTGATGGTTTTGAGCGGGTGCAGCGGAATGTTGTTGAGATGCATTTGTCGAAGGTCCACCATAATATTCATCAAACATTAACTCGAAGAAATTTTCCAGTTCTTGTTCTGAAGGTTTATCCGTGTTTGTTGACTGAGCTCCTTGAGGTACGAGTCCTGAACTGATGTGTCCAGAAGTCTGTTGGTTTGGTGCGGGTCCTAATCCGTTTTGATTAGAAGCCATCGGATTAAGCGCGGGTTCTAGAGCGTATCTCTCAGAAGCCATTTGTGAAATCTCGTCAAACTTCACATTCATCGTCTCCATTATCTTTTTCGTTCTTCTATTATACACCCTGAATGCCCTCGAGTTTTCTGAATATCCAATGAAGATTCCAATATCACCCTTAGCTTTTAACTTTCCTAGATCTTCTCTATCATTCGTCGGATAGCACAAAGCGCCAAATACGTGAAGATAAGAGATGTCAGGTTTACGGTTGTTCACTAGCTCATATGGGGTTTTATTGAATCTCGGATGGACTAGGGATCGGTTTTGAGTAAAACAAGCAGTGGCTACAGCATCAGCCCATAAGAATAGTGGTGCACAAGAAAAAATCAGCATTGTGCGAGCAGCTTCCACAAGAGTTCGGTTTCTTCTTTCAACTACCCCATTCTGCTGTGGAGTTCTAACAACTGATGTTTGATGTGTAATTCTAACATCTTCGAGGTAAGTTCTTAACTCCTGATTTGTGAATTCTGTGCCATTATCTGTTCTTATAATCCTTACTGGAGCTAGAAGTAGAACTTGAATACGCTTCAGAAAGGTGATGATGATGCCTGGTGCTTCGTCTTTTGATCTCAAAAACTTTACCCAAGTATATCTTGAATAATCATCAACAATAACAAGAATATACTTCTTCCCATTAATGCTTTCAACTCTCATTGGGCCACATAAGTCCATGTGCAACAAATGTAACCTTGCTTCCGAACTAGGTACGGTTTTGGGTTTATATGATGCTCTTTTACTTTTTCCTTGTTCGCATGATGGGCATAGGTGTTCCTTGGTGTATTTGAACTTAGGAAGTCCAGTGACGATGTTGTCTTTGGCTAACTTGTTGATGTTGTCGAAATTGAGATGGGATAACCTTCTATGCCACAGCCAGGACTTAGTTTCGGTTGCCCTTGTCATAAGACAAATTGGTGATGTAGAAGCCATTTGGTTGATGTCGATAGCATACAAATTTGTACTACGATTACCAGTTAAGAGATCATCACCAACCAAATTTCTTATAAAAACCGTGTTTCTTCTGAATGCCACTTCTAAATCTGCATCACAAAACTGCCCGACTGAAAACAAGTTGTGTCCCAACCCTTCGACGTAGTAAACTCGAGTGATTAAAAAATTCCCAAACTGAAGATCTCCGAAACCCAGGATAGCTGCTACATGATCATTTCCAAAGCGTACAGTTCCCATGAATTTCCAGACAAAATTGATCAGCAGCTTTAAATTCCCGGTCATGTGCTTGGAGCAACCCGAGTCGACGATCCAAAGACATATTTCGATAACCTGCCAAGAACAGAAGAGTTTGTATTTGGAAACCGTGTTGAATTTGGTTCCATGGGGTTAGGATTAAAAGCAGAATCACACTCAGAGACAGTTGCTACTTGATTAGCTTGAGTTATTTCTAATTTGCCGTCCTTAAGAGTGAACTCTCTACCCGTCGGAATCCACATACAAAACTTAAGATAGTTCCTAGGCATTCGACTAATAGTGGTAGTCCTAAATCGTGCAACTAGTCGTTCTATAGATCTGGATCTAGCACTAGGTCTTTTTGGAACATTCTTCTGTTCAGGCGTAACATTCACATTCTTAGAAACACATTCATCATGAGCATAATTAATTAAACATTTCTTGCATATTAAACAAACAGAGTCATTACATGCATTAGAAACAGTACTCTTGACATTATATTCAGATGAAACATGTCTCTTATTACAAAGCGATAAATTCCTAGGGTGTTCTTCTACTTCTTCAACTTTATTCTTGCTACTACTCTTAGAGACAGGCGAGACTCTATTGTTCCTTGTATTGCTCTTAGGCTTTAGTCTGCTGCTCCTAGAGGTGCTTTCTAATCCTGTAGAAGGTAAGGCACACACATTAGGATTTATATTGTTGTCCTTGTTAGCATCCCTAGATTCTTTAGAATTAGCCTTTATGCTCTCATTTGTCTTAGAAGTGGAGGCAGACGCATTAGTGGGACTAATCCTAAAAAGGCCAGGTGCTATCACTTTTGGTGTTTCGACAACCGCTTTTCCTTTGTCAACAATCTTTTCATATTCATTTTTCTTGGGCAAGGGTGTTGGAGTGACTGGTTTTGTCAAATCCTTTTTCTCATCGACTTTTGGAGCAAACCGTGAAATTGACATTTTAGGTTTTTGAACCGTGTTTGAAACATTTGGTTTCTCCGAAGTCAATGGTTTTGCAAACTTAGTTTCCTCACCCTTTCCTTTTGGACTTTCAAACTGAGTCCTCAAAAGATCATTTTGCTCTTTCATGTTCTTTAAAGCACGCTCATACGACAATTTGTCATACTTGCATTCTTCCTTTTTTCGATCAAGTTGTTTAAAATATGACACATTTTCTTTTTCAAGCTTTATAAGAGCATTTTCATATTTTGAAACAATTTCGGAGGTCTCAGCTCTTAGTCGTTCATCGTCTTGAACCGAATATGTTTGTAAGATGATGGACATGATGTCAGTGGTCATAACAGCTTCGAAGAGAGAATCATTTAGGTTTTCCAAAACATTGATTTGCTCAAAAGATTCATTAGCCTTCTTTATCAGGGATTTGTGATCCGTGACGAAGTCAGCTGTTTCTTTCAAAAATGCTTGTTCAAAGTGAATTACACGAGCATGAATGTTATTAATTTGAGGAGCAAATTCATTTTCGAGAATCTTTTTAAGCTGTAAATGAACCGTGGAATTCCAATTGATCTCATTAAGTCTCGTTTTAGATTCTAAAGTCGTTTTAAGTTGCCCAATTCTGGTTTTAAGATCATCAAGATATCCCCTTGCAGCACTTGAGTTAAAAGTGTTGTTTGAAGACATCTGTTCCATGTTTGAAAGTGATTTGGAAGCAACTACTTTTTTAGAAAACATTTTCGAGAATGGTCGTTTTATGGAAAACACATATGGTTCTTTTTGTGGAACAAAAGTAATACCCGAAAGTTTGTTCAATTTGTTGTAATCAATGGGTTTCAAATCCTTTTGTTTCATTTTAGAAATGCTCTCTTCGACATGTTCTATCGTTTGCACAGAATCCCGAACGACGGGAGGATCATGTTTGGTGTAAAAAACACTACCATTATACAAAACATTCTGTTCATCCTGAGCTTTCTTGAGATTACAAGGATTGTTGTTACCGAGAGCCATTTTGTGTTTCGTATGGTAAATCGGATTAGTTTGGTTTGAAATCATTTTCATAGTTTGACTTGACTGACCCGACTTAACCACCAATTCTTCTAGATGTGCAATCTTGTGTTCTGACTCTACGATTTCTTCCAAAAGTTTATCTTCTTTCTTTGCAAAGTCCTTTTTCAACTCATCCCGTTCTTTTTCAAGATTGGTATAAGCTGTTTTTTGTTTTGAAAGTTGGTTTGTTAATTCAGAAATTTCTTGTTTTAAAGAGTTAATGGTTTTTGTTGAACTTATTTCAAGATTAGCAAACTTGGTTTTCCATTCCCTATCTTTAACAAGTAACTTCTTATAACCAATTTCAAATTCTGACTCACGTTCTTTGTTAATTTGAAAACTTTTTGCATTTTCCTTGTATCTCTCAAGCTCAGTGGTCAATTTCTCATTCGCGGCCTTAACATCGCGATTGACCTTTTTCACTTTCTCGATTTCAATACCACAATTATTTAATAATGATTCAAATAAAGCACGTGTTTCCTCATCATTCTCAGCATGCTGTGAAACGAAGCCTCCATTATGATTCACATATGGAGTTGCTGAAGAAGTATTGCTACTACTTGGCGTGTCCAGGTATGTATCATAAGTGGGTGCTTGCTTTTCAGAATGCTGTTCCTCATGAGGAGACATATCAAATATATCATTATTATGACATGTGTTGAAATTTGATACCTCAGATGGTGCACTGGTGTCATAAACAGGAAGTGTGTCAGAATCCGTGTCATACTTAGCTTCCTGAAGATTTGCCATGAATATGCAGTTCGCATCGATATCCTCTCTGTCTTCCATTTCATCCATAAGAGCCATAAAATCATGTTCCTCTGCATTCAACTGAAACCCTGCCTTCTCTTTTTGTGCCAACAGAACTGCTTTCTGCAAATACTCTAGATCTTTCTTTTTCGGCTTAGTAGGACAGTTCCTTGCCATATGACCTACTCCTTGGCAGTTGAAACACTTTACCGGATTACCCTGATTCACATTTCCATAATTCCCAACAACTGGAGCTGCCACATTCCTATTCTGATTACCCATTGCCTGATTACCAACATTCTGACCCCTCTGATTTCCAACATGCTGACCCATCTGATTCCCTGCATACTGACCATACTGATTCCCTGCATACTGACCTGCATTTTGCATATTCTGATTACCCATGTTAATTCCAGTAGTGTATCCTTGTTGATTCCCATAAACTCCAACCATGTGGCCTCCATTGCCCATATTGAAACTCGGCTGAGCGATCTGCCTGTTGCGAGTATTTGATGAAATCCTTTGGTTGTTGTTTGTTGGTGTAGAATAGCGTCCTTGGAAAGCTTTTGTCAGAAAAGCAAACGCTTGAGTCAATGCTGCAGTAGCTTCATCATTTTCAGTGAATTCTGGTTCTTGAAATTGTGGGTATTGCTGTTGTGGAATAAGATGTTGTTGTTGTTGTGGGTAGAATTGTTGTTGGTAGACCGGTGTTGGTTGTTGAATGTAGGATGGTTGCAAGTAGTTGTGAGTGGAAGATGATGATGATTGTTGTTGTGTGTTCACTGGTATAGGTGTTGGTGTATCAGCCATTAATGCTAGAGGATCATGCTTTTTAGCTAGTAATTCAGCTCTTACTTCATTAGCTTCATCTTGATTTTGCTTCAAGAAGTCATACACTTGATCATAAGTCACTTCATGCAAATTCTTTGTCTGATAAACAATAGTGACATATCTTCCCCATTCTGGTTGTAACTCATTCAGAAAAATGGTGTTGTTGGCAATATTTGTCTGACTGAGGTTGTGTCTTGATAAATCATTCATGATCTTACAGAATCTGTGGTAGTACGTCTCTATGGATTCACCAGGAATTGAAGTAAACTTGCGAAGTTCCTTAAGCAGTTGTGTTTCCATTTCCTGTTTCCCGATGTCTGTCCCATACATTAACCTCTTGACTCTTTCCCAGACTGCATGAGCACTTACTTCACTGTCAACAGTAGCATAAATGGTTTCAGGTAAACCAAGAACAACGTAATGAAATGCCTGATCATCAGCTTCAATCTGTTTTCTGTCTTCCACAGTGTATTCAGTCTCATTCTGATCTCTGTAGTATGGTTGTACTGGGGGGGTACCATTTGGATCACCAGGGTCTAGTACTTGTGATGGTTTGAAAGGTCCATCCACAATGGATTTGATGAGAAGACTTCCATTTGTTTTGCTCTTAAGATAACGCATCATACGACTAGCCCACTGTGAGTATCCACCCTTTGACAGCATGGGAGGTCGGTTTTCGGCACCGGCTGCATGAATGTCTTGTTGCGTTGCCATTTGATGAAGTTTAGATGGATAAAGTTGATTCTTGGATCGTTCCAACGAAATAGGAGTTGAGTTTGGAGTAAGTTGTTGCAAGATTTGACGGTGAAAAATTTGACTAAAACCTTAAAGCCTCAATAACTTCTTCTCGGAGCGTTTTTAGGCCTCGAAACTTCGCCTAAATCGATAAATCATTTAGCGTGTCATTCTCCTCTGTCTGACGGTCGTTTTGACAGTTGATTCGTCGAAAACTGAGTTACGGTTCAAAAGTTATGGCCGTTTGAAGTTTAGTCGTCAAAAACCTGACTTTTGTCAAAATTCTCGAAAATCTCTGAAGTTCTCGAAAAAATTGAAAAATTCTCGAAAAACTCTGAAGTTCTCGATAATCTCTGAAGTTCTCGATAATCTCTGAAGTTCTCGATAATCTCTGAAGTTCTCGAAAAAATTGAAATTCTCGATAAACTCTGAAGTTCTCGATAATCTCTGAAGTTCTCGAAAAAATGGAAAATTCTCGATAAACTCTGAAGTTCTCGATAATCTCTGAAGTTCTCGAAAAAATGGAAAATTCTCGATAAATTGCAAGATCTCGATAATATCAGAAGTTCTCGAAAAACTATGAAGTTCTCGATAAATCTGATGTTCTCGAAAATTATGACTTTTTCGAAAACCCAATTTCACAAGAAATTTCGAAATTATACAATTTCGAAATTTAGCCCGAAAGTCGAAGTAATTTCTTTCTTATACAAGAGAGAAAATACCGAGTATCCAATTGTGAGCACGAACGGAGCCTTTTCTTGTGTTCTCGAAAGCTTGTCAAAGTGAAATTTCGAAATTATGGTAGGATTTCGAAAATATGACAGTTTTTAGAATAAGCTTAAAGCACACCCAAATGACTTATGCAATCCAAGATTTTTGTACTTCTAGGCTAAAAAACACCAAAACTTGAAGAAAGTTCAAAACTTGATGATTTTTATGAAACTTTTTAAGATCTCGAAAACAAGTACAAAAACAAGATCCGAATTTTTTAAGCTAAAATCTTTAAAAAGATTGATACTTTCTTGTTAGATAAGGTTTATAACACTAGTTTGTAATCAAAAAAGTGTTAAAAACCAAGAAAAAACAAGAAAAGTAGGAATTTTTCTAAAAAATTCGTGTATAAAACTTAAAAAAACGAAACCAACAAACCCCAACACTCCTAAATCATTGTTAGGCGATTGATACCACTTGTAGGACCTTAGATTAACCAACTTTATCACAAATATAGAAGATTAGAAGAAGAAAGATGGTGACTTGGTGAGAGTATATGTATTTCGTATATAGATAGAGAGATAAAAATATGAGAGCTTTTACTAAGAAAACACACACAAATACACACACAAGCACACACCTCAAATGAGCCTTTGAGGTGTTTATATAGTAAGTAACATGAGATGCCCTATGGGCTTTCTATGGGCTTGGGCTTGGACTTGGTTACATGGTTGGATAACTAGGCTTATGAAACATAGCATATAACATATTAGCTTGCCAAGTCCAAGGCCCAATGACTAAACTATTACTAATCTTAACAAACGACACAAAGTTACAATATGAGAATGACCATCACTTCATAATACATATTTTTAATGCTAACAGTTTTGATATAATCTTGTTTAGAAAGTGGGAAAATACATTTTAATGACAAAAAACGTGCTTGGATTTGAGTTTGGTATCTGGGTTTTGAGATTATCAAGGGTGTCGATGCATTGGTGTTGGATTTGGCTTGATTTAGTTTCACATGGATGCTTGTTATTGTTATTGTGATGCCGCGACCTTAAGGGTCCATATGGGCTATTTTGGTGAGCTCGTACGAGCCTAAGCCGAGACCCTTGTGGTCTTGGGTTGAGTCCCCTTGACTCGTGGTATTGCCGAGACCCAAGTGGGTCTCTTGGCACGAGTTGTGGTTTGGTAAATTTGACCCGAGAGTGATATTGTTTGATGTTCACATGTGGTCATTTTAATGTTGTTGTTGTTGTTTGGATTATGGCTGACGACCTAAGGGTCGGATTTGGTTGTTGGTTCGAGCTCCATTGAGCAAGCCGAGACCTAGAGGTCTCAGGTGGGACCCATGATTCTTGTGGTATATTATTGACTCGGGTTTGACTTGGTAAATCAACCCGTATGTGCAATAGTTAATTTGGTTGTCGTATATACTTGTCGGATATTAATGCTTGTTGTTTTGTTATATTTTGTTCCATGGTTATATTTGAGATTGAAGTGGAAGTTTTGGACTTGTGATATTGATTTTGGAGTTGTGTTGGTGATATTGAAACGGGAACCGATTGTGAGACGGTTCATTAGATTGACTGAGATAGGCTAGTCGGGTGCCATAGTCGGACCCTATTGTTGTAGCACGTGATATGGGAATTGTTGGACGGAGATGGATTACTTGGTTGAGATTGATTATTATATTTACTTGGACTTTGGTTGTGTGTGTCAAAGTCACGTTGACTCTCTAGTCAACGGTTGATTTTGACAAAACGCCTTGACATTTGGACTTGGACAGTGAGCCGAGGGTGATGACTCGGACATGTGACCATCTTATATAACTCGATATAAACTATAATCAAAATTAATAATAAACACTCGTAATAATATTATTAATAATATAAACGTTTATATAAATATATAAACGTGAAAACGTATATATATTTATACTAGTGCGTATATTAATAATAAAACGATCACGAGTAATATTATAATAACGTGACGATATATATTATACTATAAAAGTAGTGTAATAAATGTCGGAGCGTTATTATGATTAAACGATTATAAATGCCGACATAATTAACGTTGAATAATTATATTAAATGAAGCACTTTTTGGAAAATAAAACGAGAAAACTTTCGAGTTATACGGGGTTGTGGTCACTTGAGTCCAAGTGGGCCATATTATTTATTTTATGACTCTTTGTGCTTGTCACGGATATGTGACGTTAATTCACCCATTTTCTATAACTACATAACTTATTTGATCGACGGATTAAATAGGATCTATTTAGTTATATAAATTGAGTATATTAATGGGCATTGTATCCTACGACGCCCATAGGTTGTGGTATGTGTTTGGGAATAATGAATTACTAAATATCTTGCGAGGTTTGCCAAATTGACGGATTTGGTAAGCTTGACGATATATCTAGGGAATTTATTAAACTTTAATACTTACCTTATAGTACTATACGTGCTATGTGATCTAAGTTTTGGGTATAATCTTAGAGTGATATATTAAGTAAATAAATATGGGGGATTACCAAATCGACGGATTTGATAAACTTCGATGATTAATTTAAATAATATATTGGGCTAATATTAGACCTATAGATGGTTTTATTATTCTTTTTCGTGGTGATTTCTTATTTTGTGTTGTGTCGACCCTCCACCCGCATGGATACCAAACTCCAAAATAATATGAGAATAATACGAGAAATGGATTTTTGGAAATTAAAAAGGAATACGTTCGGGATTAGGAATATTTGATTTTGAGGAAATGATCCTGAAACGAGTTTATATTGTTAGGAAGTGCCGAGTCCGTAGTTGCTATCTTTTGAGTGCTATACTTCTTGATTCTACCATTTTCATCTTGCTGATATCTGGACTTGAGATGAGTCATAGTCCCACTTTTACTTTTGAACTTTGTTTTCAATACTTGGGGTGAGAAACGTGCAAATTGTTTTATGTGGACTATTATCGCTTTGTTTATTTAAAACTTGCTATGCTTATAGAACTAGGTAAGCTATTGATTTGGTTATAAAGTGAGGCTTAGTCCCGAACTAGGCAAGCTATTTATTGGTTATAGAGCGAGGCTTAGTCCCGAACTAGGCAAGCTATTGATTGGTTGTGAGCGAGGCCTAGTCCCGAACTAGGTAAGCTTTTGAATTGGTTATGGAGCGAGGCCTAGTCAAGAACTAGGTAAGCTATTGATTTGATTGATTTGGACTATAGTGTGCACTTATAGGAGTGATTAGTATTGGTTGGATGATTGAGGCCTAGTCTAGCTAGCAAGCATTTTGCGTATATGTCCACTTGATTTTAGTTATGAATTTAAACCTATGATCTCACCAGCGAAAGATGACTTTTAGCGCGTTTTCTCTGGTAATTAAGTGACGATTTGGATGCTTGGATTTGGAGGCTTGGCTTTGGCACCTGGTTTATGGATCTATTTTCTAAAACTCTGATATGTAATTGTGGACTTACGTTTATTTCTTTTGGGCCTTACTTTGGATAAATTTGGGATAGATGTAAACTTTAAAACCCCCGTTTTGGTTGTGTTTTCTTATGTTTACTTTATCTCGTTCTTTCATGACTTGGAATGGATACCAATCCCCGTAACACCCTGAAAGCTTGTTGAGTCTTCCGTTGTACCAAATTTTGGGGGTGTTACATAAGAGTCCACACATAAACGTAACAAGTGTTACGATTATATTCTTCACGAGGTGTTGTAACTAGAATAGGTCTTGTAATATTTCTGACTTTTTTGTGAGTCGAGGATGGCATTATTTGTGTGAACTTGGATGGTGAAGTAGATCCAGGAAGTCTTGTAACTAGATTAGGTCATGTAATTGTTGTATGGTGTGTGGTGTCCTAGTGTGTAGGTTAGGAGTTAGTTGAGTCGGTGTATGAAGGCTTGGATCGGGTGATGATCCAAGTGTGTCTTGTGTGAAGGCTTGAGTCGGGTGAAGAATCAAGTGAACGGGAGTGCTCGTTCGTGTGAAGGCTTGGATCATGTGTCGATCAAATTGGGACAAGAGTGCTTGTTCGTATGGCCACGTGGGCCTTTGTGTAGATTGGTTCTAGCTAGGATTAGGACTCGATATTCAGCTTAGTGTTGTTAAACTTTGTATAAGCTTTTGTACGGTTTGTTCCGCCTAAAGGGAGCATGTTGATTAGTGAAGTAACTCTCGAGTGTGGAACTCGGGGAGTAGAGTAGGACGAAGAGGTGCTTCGTGCCGAACCACTATAAATCATCGTGTCCGGTTTACATTTTCTCTTCCTTTCTCTTTACTTTCTATACTTGCATTACATTTATGTTTCTGTGGCTTCGTGTGTATATGCTTGTGATATCAACTAGTTATCTTAGAAACATAAAACATAAGAAAACTTAATCAAACGTAATTGACATGCCCACTGGTGGCGGCCTTTATACAGGGACGGTCCTCAACATTTAAGGGACCGTCGGTGTATATTAGGGACCATCCCCAGTGTAATCAGAATTAGCTTAGAAATGTTTAAACCTCGTGTCATGCTTATGTGATTGCTTGTTATGAGTGACATAACAACTATTCATATTTAGTCATGCTTGATTGGAAATTTGATACGAAACATTTTAAGTTTTAAAGAGGAAGGTATTCACCCCCCCCCCCCCCCTTTTTGTTTCTACAATTGGTATCAGAGCCACGTCACTCTAGTTTTCAAAAAAAATGGTTTTTAAAATAGAGTACGGTCCACGTATCAAATTTCTCATTGAGAGGGATTAAATATGAAAAGTGTTTAGTTGCTGAACGTGTGCTTTGTTGTTTAATTCGTACTAGTCTTGTTGGTTGAATGCACTTCGTATACTAGCTTGAAGAAAATCAATTTTTACACGAAAATGTGTTTTTGCTTACTGGAGGCGGTCCCTTATCTCTGGGCGGTCCTTTATCACTAAGGGACCGTCGGGTAATTAAGGGACCTCCACCAGAATAGTGTCAAACTTTGAAAATTCATATAAATCAACCGTAAGTCCGTAGGAGTCGTGCCACCCGCCATTTTAAAGGTAATTGAAAGTACTTTCATCTAAAAATACTTGAAAGGATTAACTACAAACTTATTTAAGTCGTAAATTCAATATAATACATAGGGGTCCAAACCTTTCGTTACGTTTTAATGTAAAACTTGCATTCTATTCTTACTTTCGAGTCGGACACTTCTAGTTAATGAATTTTTGAAAAATTTAGTCTTCATCTTTTCAAAATATCAATCTTAACTAATCAAAGGGGGGAAACTATATCGGTTTATAACACATCAAGCTATGTATACATTGTCGTATCCAACATACAAAATGATTACGAATATCTTTGTGTGTGCTATGCTAAATTATTATGTGTTTTTTATGTTAGCTTATGTTATAATATTTTAGTAAATCACTTAGATATGTAGACTAAGTTAAGTAATCATGTATGTCGAAAACAATTGTCTTACACAATTATCTTTCCAAAGATGCAAGTGCTAAAATAAGTCATTGTAAAATATGTAACACTTCTTCAACATGATTTCTGAAACATTGCATGCACTTATCTTGGTTGGTCATGGGTTGTTTAATCAAGATAAAGGTTTATAATAATACATTAGTATTTAAGTAAAAGAAAATGTATTCTTGAACCTTGCATGTATTTAAACACACACCAATTGTTTCAAACATGTAGTCATAAGCTATTTTTTCATAAGTAGTGTATTGTATAAAAATTGTTAGGATAATTATTTTTATACTTATGAAATGTCAAAAACTACGCATATTATATGTAATAATAAATAGTTCTCTCACACAAAAATAAATGACAATATTGAATCATTAAGTTAACATGTCATTATTATTAACCTCACACATTCAACAAGTATTAAATTTGTTGGAGCACATTCCATAAATCTTTACTTATTTTTCTTTATTAAAAAGAGTGGTTGTGAGGGTCAAGAAAGATTTCGAGCTTATATTGATTCATTATCAAAATATGATTGATATTATTATAGAATCTAATTGACAAGTTTTTGAGTGTGGACATGAAATTAGAGTCATTATTTGTTTAGCTTCAAGATATAACATAACGTATCATCTTGAACCTACATACTCAATTACACTCGATTGGTATGAAAATAGTGATGTCCTTATCAAGACAAAAAGAATATGCATCGGATCATAACCCACATTTGTGTTGATGATGTCATATTGAGTCTTCTTGTCCAAAGGTTGTGTTCAAATCATTAAGACTAATATATCTAAAAGATGATTAAAATACACAACGAAGTAGGATTGATGACTTGGATGTTTCATCCGAAATATTCAAGAAATTTACATTGCAACGCAATTTGTAAATGTGTCATTTCTGAAAAACCAAACACGAGCAAACATACAACATATGTAGCATTTGCTCATGAACGAGTCAAGACTCAAAATCACATGTCAAGTAAGAATATCACATATACATCATCAATCTTCAAGAAGATAACATGTATCTCAAAAGGATAATTCATACAACGTGTATCACTACATAAACAAGTAAAATTTGTAAATCACATTATAACTAAAATACTTGTTCTCATTAGTAACTCATAAGAGTGAAAAGGTCATTATCTTAAATAAGCATGTTTGTCAAATGATACAATATGTTTTCTCTCAATATAACAAAGTAAAAGATTACAAGATCAATTAAGGTAAGTAATATTTATTAGCTCTCTTTCTTAAGATTTACTATGGAGTATTCTTGAAACCATAACATGTTAAAATATCAACCCAACAAACAAAGATGTCATCTATAAGGTTATATAATACACCATCAAAACCAAACAACCTATAAATCTCAAACACATGATTTAGATACCGCACCTGCCCTTGTTAGGATGTTGTATAAGACATGTTGTTCTCATTAACCGGTTTTTAAAATATTGATAGTTGAGTTATGTTAGGACATGTATTAACGGAAACGGCTAATATCATCTTTGGAAAACTTCGATGTGAAAATATAGGAATTCCAATTTTTCCAATATAAGAATGGCTACTAGAGAACCTATTGCACTAGAAACTCAATTTGACCTAACGGTTGAATTGCTTCCGGGAGAGAAGTTTGGTTCGTGGTAAACCCGTAAAAATGGTCGTGTTTAGCCTTAAATGAGCACCGCTAGTAATAGTCTCATATCCATTCTCTAACATGAAAATTTGACATTCCTACATTTGACTAAAGACATTTTACATGGATGATATTTGTCTCCCATTAGGAGTGTACTTTAAACAAGTAGTAATTAGGATAGTTCTTGACAAACCTTGATTACTTGCATATATGTGTTTAATATGTGTATACAACATCTTGCTCTTGTATAATAAGATTAAGTGTCTTCATGCCTCCTTAATTGCTTAATGCCTACTTGCTTAATTATTGAATGCATGCTCATTAGAAAGATCTTGCTTTAAATTAGCTTTTCTAATGTCATATTCTTGATATATGTCCATGATACATGTTCTTATGTGCTAAATGTCAACATGTTTTACTTAATGCTTGTCTTCATAGTAATCATGTTTTGTATGCATCTCTTTACATGAATTACATGTTATTTGTGCACCTAAACTTTGTTGGACTAGGTATGCCTTTCATGATAACTTCTTAGATGTCATATAATCTTACATGCCAATATCCTTGATTATTAGGTGATGCATGATTAAATGGCTTACATGCTTAAATCTTTGATTACTATGCAACTAGGGTTATTTCTCCTTAAACTAGCTCATAATCTTCCTTTTGGGTGGCTAGTGTCACAATCCCGCCTTATTACCTAAACCACTCCTTAATCATTCGATTATTCCTATCCTTTAATCTGGGAAAAACATAAAACTAGAGAGACTCTGCACCTTACTGACGGTGGTCCCTTATTGCATTGGCGGTCCCTTATCATTTAAAGGACCGTCCAACGATTTAAAGGACCGTCCCTAGTAAAGGTGATGAGGCGAAAAATGAACCACTTTTAGGGGGTCATTTAAGCCCGGAATTGAATTTATTTGATCAAATATTGCTCTAAATCGTTCCTTTTGTGATTTTAGGTACTTTGGGAGAGAAATCTGGAAAAGGAAGCAATTCGGACATTTTTGGAGCATAAAAGTGAAGAAAACGCCAAAGACTTAATTTTCCAAGCTGGGAACAGTAGGTGACGGCGTCAAGAGCATTTTCCTGACGGCGTCAAGAGTAAATTTCATGACGGCCCAGTACTGAAATGAAGGCGTCACAAGGAAGAGCGTCAAGAGTAAAATACGTGACTGCCTAGAAAAAGTTAATACATGACGGCGTCAGATGTAGATCAAGGCAGTCCGAGAATTCTTTTGGCGGCGAGATGACGGCGTCACCCATTTGTTCTTGACGCCGTCAGACTCAATTTTCTATATATAGTTTTCTAATTTTCATTCATTAAAAGAGGAACAAGTTTGGAGAAACCCTAAGGCCGAACCATATACGATTTTTACAGGTTTTTCAAGGGTTTTCAGCCCTTGAACCCTTACATGTGTAATTGAGATAAAAGTTCTTCTAATTCAATCAATATGTTTATGTGTTGGTTGTCTATATCTTGTGCTTGTCTTGATTCCACCATGCTAGGCTAGATTTATCTTGTGTTTGCTTAGATCTAATGAAACTTAGATGTTGATTATGTGTTGATTACTTGTTTATGGTTGTATTGGATGAATGATTTCAATGTTAGGCTTAAGAAAACTGGCAGATCTCCAAATGGTAACATGCTTGAACGTCTTAGGAAACATGAACCGATGTGTACTAGGTTTTATTGGTTGTATTTAATGCATGAGTAAATTCTAATGATCCCATGTTAGGAGCTTCTTAGCCGGCTCGACATAGGAGTGAAGTAGGCACTCATAGGATTGGGGAGTTAAGTACGCCACCCCATGAATGGTATTAAGGAATAGAATCCATCATCCACGCAACTATAACAAGTAATTAACGTGTAAAAGATATCTAGGGAGTAGTGAAATCTAAGTAAACACATTTCTCCACTTATTGCTCACAACCTTATTTTAATTTAGTTTTATTTTCATTTTTAGTATTTTATTTTGATTGCATCTTTAGTATTGGGTTAGTTGACTAGCAACTAATTCCGCTCCAAATCCTTCAAACCTGAGATTTTACTTGCTTTCATAAAAATATAAAAATACAAAAAGAATCATCCCTCATCTCTAGAACTAGTATTTAGGTTTTCTAATCCTAGCGACACTATTCCTAGCTGAACGATCAATCCCCCGGTACTTGTCACTATACTATACTACAACGATCAGGTACACTGCCTGGTGGGGGTTGTAAGCTTCTCGAGATTCCTTGACAGGTAAAGCCTGGTGCGATCCCCACGCATCAAAAGGTGTCATGAACTGGTTCACTGCTTTTCTTATTTTGCAATACTTTGAACAATCCTACATCATGCCTTGTCAAAAACTCACAAAGAAGCATCTTCCTCATAACCTTTAATCACTCAAATCTCGAACCACCAATGTGAAATGAAAAACCGATTTATCCTTTGTTCTACCAATATCGAGTCATCCACCATTTCCATGCCCTCAAAGAAACCAAGAGTCATCCACCAATAACTCCACCTAGTCATCTTCACAAGAAGATTCCACCATGTAACCAAACAAGTGAGTCATCACCACCTCATTTAACATATCCACCTTTAGTTGTCAACCAACAAAACACCTTAAAATTCCATGATTCCCAATGATCCATTATCCTAATCTTAATCCTCAAGAACACTCATTTTCACCAACATATCCACCTCCAATGACGAATCCAATATATTTGGTACCACCCATGAGAATTCCTTCAAAAACTCCTTCGTAAGAGTCCATAGTATCATCCTTCTTCCTTTGTCACATTTACATCTTTGATGTCTCCCATTCCGTCGATCTATTCGACGATGCCCTTTTAAGGATGCTTGTATTCCGTTGAATCCTTTCCTCACTCATTGTAAGTGCAAACGTTCCTTTCATTATCTCCACACACACATCTATAACCACCAACTTCAATTATGAAATCTCCTATCTTCCGTCTCATCTTCACACCATCCTTGCCAAACTTTAGCTCAATACATACTCTCTTTATTTTAGTCCATCCCTCTTGACTATTAGAGAGTCATCTTCATCCATATCTAGGAGCATATCATCCTCATCCCATATCACCTAGACACTAGACACTTATCTTGGAAGAAGTTAATGAATGGTGTGTTAATCAACTATTATGTATGTTTAGTTTCAATCCCTTTCATGCCATGCTTTAGAATAATCATAATTTAGTCATGTATGTATTAACCCTCGAAAATCTCATCCTATATATATCATCATTATTATATATATGCACTTGTCTACTAACTTTGTTTTGTAGCATTACTTCATTGCTCGAATCTTTGGTAGCCAAAACTAGTTTTGAGCATACACCAAGGGGGAGCATTTACAAGTGTCAAACTAGGGACGCAATGAGCTAGTGGGAGCTCAAAAGTAGCGGGGTACATGGTTCGGAGTTGGTTAAACCATGGCGGTAGGAGCAAGGCTTCACTAGGATGATGCGCGCTCAATACTTTAAATGATGGGGGTCGGGATAGTACAATACATTCAGAGATCATCTTTCACTCTATATGCTCAAGTTGTCTTCTCGAGTCATCTTATCAAGTCTACCTCAACATAGGCAACACCTTTTTGCTTCGATAAAAGGGGGAGAGAGGAGTATAAACTAGTAACTTCTACACTTTACTATGAGTTACGATTTACATATTTGTCATCATCAAAAAGGGGGAGATTGTTAGTGCAAATGTTATGACGTTCAATCTATACAGTGTCTTCATGTTTTAATGATGACAAACACGTAACTTGTAACACATAACGTAAAATGCACAAGTTACTCGTTCACACATCAACGTCTCTCGACATCACTTCAGGTAACTTTGTTAAGTGATCAAAGAAAATCCTTTTTGTCCTTAAACCTTACACTTTATAAATGTGACAAAACATTTTTACAAAAATAAACTAGACAAATTATTTTTGCATTTATAAAGAAATGTTTGAATTTGAATTTCAAAATGTTCAAACAACCTCATTTCCCACCCAAATTAGATAAAATTTCACCAGGTAACATTTCACCACTAAAGGACAAAAACTGTCGCGGAGGTTCTTTATCTATGTGACGGTCCCTTAATGATAAAGGACCGTCCAAGGTTTAAGGGACCGTCTGATGCTCCTCGTGCAAGCTATAAATACTGACCCATTTTCATCAGAAAAACTAATCCTCTTTGCACAAAAATTTCGTGTTTCATCTTTGATCACTATAACTCTTTGGTATGTGTTTATAAGTGATCTCGTCATCCACTACATCATGTGCAAGAGAAGAACACTTGAAGTCGTCAAAAATCGAAGTGTTGTTGAGTCCACACACCAACGTAACTAGTGTCATGATTTTCTTTTTCCTCTACCTCATGGGTAAGAGAAGAACTCTCGACTTAGATGAAGAATCGAGATGTTATAAGAGTCTACACACAAACGTAACAAGTGTTACGATTATATTCCTCACGAGGTGTTGTAACTAGAACAGGTCTTGTAATATTTCTGACTTTTGCGTGAGTCGAGGATGGGGATATTTGTGTGAACTTGGATGGTGATGTAGATCCAAGAAGTCTTGTAACTAGATTAGGTCATGTAATTGTTGTATGGTGTGTGGTTTCCTAGTGTGTAGGTTAGGAGTTAGTTGAGTCAGTGTGTGAAGGCTTGGATCGGGTAATGATCCATGTATGTCTTGTGTGAAGGCTTGATTCGGGTGAAGATTCAAGAGAACGGGAGTGCTCGTTCGTGTAAAGGCTTGGATCGTGTGTCGATCTAAGTGGGACAAGAGTGCTTGTTCGTGTGGCCACGTGGGCCTTTGTGTAGATTGGTTCTAGCTAGGATTAGGACTCGAAATTCCGCTTAGTGTCGTTAAACTTTGTGTAAGCTTGTGTATGGTTTGTTCCGCCTAAAGGGAGTGTGTTGATTAGTGAAGTAACTCTCAACTGTGGTACTCGGGGAATGGAGTAGGACGAACAGGTGCTTCGTGCCGAACCACTATAAATCATCGTGTCCGGTTTGCGTTTTCTCTTCCTTTCTCTTTACTTTCTATACTTGCATTACATTTATGTTTGTGTGGCTTGGTGTGTATATGCTTGTGATATCAACTAGTTATCTTAGAAATACAAAACATAAGAAAACTTAATCAAACATAATTTACGTGCCCACTGGTGGCGGTCCTTTATACATGGACGGTCCCCAACATTTAAGGGACCGTTGGTGTATATTAGGGAAGGTCCCTAGTGTAATCAGAATTAGCTTAGAAATGTTTAAACCTCGTGTCATGCTTATGTGATTGCTTGTTCTGAGTGACATAAGTATTCATATTTAGTCACGCTTGATCAGAAATTTGATACGAAATATTTTATGTTTTAAAGAGGAACATATTCAACCCCCCCCCCCCCTCTACGTTTCTACACAAATAATGTCTAAAAATGTTATTTCCATTTTTCGACATCTCTACGTTTTGATGATAACAAAATGTAAAAATACTTTACGTTAACGTAAACAAATTTTTAGTCGAAATATCTCGTTTCTACGCAAATCACTCTAGGTAATAACAAACAAATTTACAACTTTACAAATGATCAAAGAATTGAATTTGTGTTCTAAATTTCACAGTTTTAATGTGACAAAAAAAATTTTCAAAAATATATTTTACAAATTATTTTTGAATTAAAAAGAAATATTTTAATTGGAAAAATAAGTTTGAATTATTGAACAGCGCTATTTTCCCCCCGAAAACAGCTCCAAATAAAAAAAACTTCACTACAAAAAACAAAAAATGGAGCGTGCTGGTCTTGCACGGTACCACTAATTCCCACAGTATCACTAAATTTAGTGGTACTGTCCAACATTTAGCGATGTCGTCCCTGTATAACAGCCAAATTTTCTTTGCCTATAAATACCTTTCCAATTCACAGTTTTTAGGCATCCTTTTTCACACAAAACTTTCTGTGTTAAATCCCTCAATCACATTTACACTTCCTTGATCATTTAGATAGTTTCTTTTGTTTAAGAGTGTTAGCATTAAGAATTATATAGAAAAGTGATGGTCATTCTCATATTAGGAACTTTGTCTTTGTGTCGTTAAGTATGTAATTGTTTAAGATAGTTAGGCATTGGACTTGGTAATCTAATATGTTAAGAGTTATGTTAGTAAGCTTTTTATAATTCATGTAAACCAAGTCCAAGCCCAAGTCCATTAGAAAGCCCATGAGGCCTTTCTCTCTAACTATATAAGGCACTTGCCTAGTCATTTGTAAGTGTGCTTGTGTGTGTATTTGTGTGTGTTTTCTTTGAATAAAAGTTCCATATTTCATCTCTTGTCTCTCATATATACACAACATATACATAACATCAAGTCACCATCTTTCAATCTCTACTTCATATTTGCTTCTATTGTGTGTGATAAAGTTGTGATATTTAAGGTCCTACAAGTGGTATCAATCGCCTAACAATGATTTAGGAGGGTTAAGAGTTTGTGTGTTTCGTATTTTTAAGCTTTTTCTCACGTTTTTGTTTCAAAAAGTTTCTCACTTTTCTTGTTTTTCTTGGTTTTTAACACTTTTTTATTACAAACTAGTGTTATAAACCTTTCCTAACAAGAAAGTTTCAACCTTTTTGAAAGTTTTAAGCTAAGAAATTTGATTTGGGTTTTTGTACTTATTTTCGAGATCAAAAAAAACTTTCATAAAAATCATCAAGTTTGAAACTTTCTTTAAGTTTTAGTGTTTTTATGCCTAGAAGTACAAGAATCTTGGATTACAAACTTCATTTGGGAGTGCTTTTTGCATAATCAAAAAACTGCCATAGTTTCGAAATCAAGTACTTGTTTTCGAAATCTTGACTACTTTTCAAAAACACAAGAAACGGCTCCTTTCGTGCTCATAGTTGGATACTTGGTATTTTCTCTCTTGTATAAGAAAGAAAACACTTCGACTTTTGGCTAAATTTCGAAATTGTATAATTTCGACATCTCTTTGTGTGATTGGGTTTTCGAAAAAATCATAATTGTCGAGAACACTGTGAAATTTTTTGAGATCACTCAAAATTTTTGAAATCACTCAGAGTTTCGCAATCTGTCAAAGTTTTTGAGAACACAAGTTTCGAAATCACCTAAGTTTCGCAATCAGGAAAAGTTTCGCAATCCCAAAGTTTCGAGAACACAGCAAAGTTTCGAGAATTTTGACAAAAGTGAGGTTTTTGACGATCAAACTTCAAACGGTCATAACTTTTGAACCGTAACTCCGTTTTCGACGAATCAGCTGTCAAAACGACCGTGAGACAGAGGAGAACGACACGCTGAATGATTTATCAATTCAGGCGAAGTTTCAAGGCCTAAAAATGCTCCGAGAAGTTATTGAGGTTTTAAGGTTTTAGGTCAAAATTCTCACCATAAAACTTGCATCAACTTACTCTAAACTCTACTCCTATTTCGTTGGAACGATCCAAGAATCAACTTTATCCATCTACACTTCATCAATGGCAACTCAGCAAGACATTCATGCAGCCGGTGCAGAAAACCGACCTCCAATGCTTGAAAAAGGTGGATATCTCCCATGGACAAGCTGCATGCTTCGTTACATCAAAACAAAGGATAACGGTCACGTTATGATCAAATCCATAGAAAACGGTCCATTTCAGTCAAGACAAGTTCAAATTCAAGGTAATCCAAATACAACACCTCCTACTGAACCATTCGTGCGTATACAAACAGAAGCAGATTACACTGATGAAGATAAGACGCAGATCAAAACTGATGATATGGCAATGCATTTAATCCAACTTGGATTACCACGGGAAATCTTTGCTGCGGTCGACAGCTGTAAAACTGCTTATGCTATGTGGGAACGTGTTAGAAGAATATGTCATGGAACAGAAATTGGACAACAAGACGTTGAGAACAAACTTCTTACTGAATGGGAGAACTTTACATCCACTAAAGGTGAACATATTGAATCTTACTACACAAGGTTTTGCACTTTGATGAATGAGTTAATCAGAAACAAGTTGACACCACGAACAATTGCAACAAACATCAAATTCCTTAATAACCTTTCAGAAGAATGGGGTCGTTATGTTACAATTGTCAATCAAACAAAGGATTTATATAATGTGAATTATGATCAACTCTATGATTTTCTGAAACAAAACCAAGCTGAGGCTAATGAAGTAAGGAAAGAAAGATTGGCAAAGAATCATGATCCTCTCGCATTAATTGCTAATACACCAACACCATTACCAGTGAACACTCAACAACCATCATCATCTTCCATTCACAACTACATTCAACAACCAACACCGGTCTACCAACAACAGTTCTACCCATAACAACAACAAGTTATTCCACAACAGCAATACCCACACTTCCAAGAACCAAAATTCACTGACAATGATGAAGCTGCTGCAACATTGACACAAGCGTTTGCTTTTCTGTCAAAGGCATTCCAAGGACGCTATTCTACACTAACAAACAACAACCAAAGGATTTCATCGAATGCTCACAACAGGCAAATCGCTCAGCCGAGTTTCAATATGGGCAACGGAGGCCAAATGGTTGGAGTTTATGGGAATCAGCAAGGATATGCTACTGGATTTAATATGGGCAATCAGAATATGCAGAATGCAAGTCAGTATGCAAGGAATCAGTATGGTCAGAATGCAGGGAATCAGTTGGGTCAGTTTGTTGGAAATCAGAGGGGTCAGAATGTTGGTAATCAGGCAATGGGTAATCAGAATAGAAATGTTGCAGCTCCAGTAGTTGGGTATTTGGGAAATGTGAATCAAGGTAATCCGGTAAAGTGTTTCAACTGTCAGGGTGTAGGTCATATGGCAAGGAACTGTCCTACTAAGCCAAACAAGAAAGATCTAGCGTACTTGCAGAAAGTAGTGCTGTTGGCACAAAAGAATGAGGCAGGATTTCAGTTGAACGCAGAGGAGAATGACTTTATGGCTCTTATTGATGACATGGAAGACAGAGAGGATATCGATGCGAACTGCATATTCATGGCGAATCTTCAGGAAGCTAAGTATGACACGGATTCTGACACACTTCCTGTTTATGACACCAATGCACCATCTGAGGTATCAAATTTCAACACATGTCACAATAATGATATATTTGATATGTCTCCTCATGAGGAACAACATTCTGAGAAGCAAGCATACAATTATGATACATATCTAGACACGCCAAGTAGTAGCAATACTCCTTCAGCAACTCCAGATGTGAATCATAATGGAGGCTTCGTTTCACAGCATGCTGAGAATGATGAGGAAACACGTGCTTTGTTTGAATAATTATTGAATAATTGTCGTATTGAAATTGAGAATGTGAAAAAGGTCAATCGCGATGTTAAGGCCGCGAATGTTAAATTGACCGCTGAGCTTGAGAGTTACAAAGAAAACGTTAAAGCTTTTGAATTTCATAACAAAAGATTGTCTGAATTAGAAACTGGTTATCAAAATTCCATTTCAAGGGAACAACAATTGCAACTCAAGTTTGATACACTTGATGTTAATTCTTTCAAAAAGATAAAATCTTTAAACGCGGAAATTTCTGGTTTACAAAACCAATTTTCTAAACAAAAAACAGCTTATACCAATCTTGAAAAAGAAAGGGATGAGTTGAAAAAGGACTTTGCAAAGAAAGAAGACAAACTTTTGGAAGAAATCATAGAGTCAGAAAACATGATTGCACATTTAGAAGAATTAGTGGTTAAGTCGGGTCAGTCGAGTCAAACAATGAAAATGATTTCAAATCAAACTAATCCGATTTACTATACGAAACATAAAATGGCTCTTGGTAACAACACCCCTTGTAATCTCAAGAAAGCTCAGCAAGAACAAAATGTTTTTTACAATGCTAATGTGATTTACACCAAACATGATCCTCCCGTCATTCGGGATTCTGTGCAAATGATAGAACATGTCGAAGAGAGCATAAATAAAATGAAACAATAGGATTTGAAACCCATTGATTACAACAAATTGAACAAACTTTCGGGAATTACTTTTGTTCCACAAAAAGAACCATCTGTGTTTTCCATAAAATGACCATTTTCAAAGATGTTTTCTAAGAAAGTAATTGCTTCCAAATCTCTTTCAAAAATAGAACAAATTTCTTCTAACAACACTTTTAATACAAGTGAGGCTAGAGACATTCTGGATGACGTTAAAAAGAGAATTCAAGAACTTCAAAATATTGTTGCTTCTAAAACTACAATCAATATTAACAACTGGCATTCCAGTTTTCATATTGAGCTGAAAAAAGTTTTTGAAAACGAAATTACTATCCCACTGAATAACATCAGTGCGAGGGTAATCCATTTTGAACAAGCTTTCTTAAAAGAAACGGCCGACTTTGTCAAGGACCACAAATCCCTGGTAAAGGAAGCTAATGATACTCGTGAAAACATGAATGTTTTGGAAAACCTAAATGATTCTCTCTTCGAAGCTGTTATGACCACTGACATTATGTCCATCATTTTACAAACATATTATGTTCAAGACGATGAACGACTAAGAGCTGAGACCTCCACAATTGTTTCAAAATATGAAAATGCTCTTATAAAGCTTGAAAAAGAAAATGTGTCATATTTTAAACAACTTGCTCGAAAAAAGGAAGAATGCAAGTATGACAAATTGTCGTATGAGCGTGACTTAAAGAACATGAAAGAGCAAAATGATCTTTTGAGGGCTCAGCTTGAAAGTCAAAAAGGAAAGGGTGAGGAAACTAAGTTTGCAAAACCATTGACTTCGGAGAAACCAAATGTTTCAAACACGGTTCAAAAACCAAAAATGTCAATTTCACGGTTTGCTCCAAAAGTCGATGAGAAAAAGGATTTGAAAAAACCAGTCACTCCAACACCCTTGCCTAAGAAAAGTGAGATGTTAAGATTGTTGATAAAGGAAAAGCGGTTGTCGAAACACCAAAAGTGATAGCACCTGGCCTTTTTAGGATTAGTCCCACTAGTGCGTCTGCCTCAACATCTAAGAAAAATGACAAGTGCATAAAGGCTAATTCTAAAGAATCTAGGGATGCTAAAAAGGACGATAATATAAATCCTAATGTGTGTGCCTTACCTTCTACAGGATTAGAAAGCACCTCTAGGAGCAGCAGACTAAAGCCTAGGAGCAATACAAGGAACAATAGAGTCTCGGCTGTCTCTACGAGTAGTAGCAAGAATAAAGTTGAAGAAGTAGAAGAACACCCTAGGAATTTATCGCTTTTTAATAAGAAACATGATTCATCTGAATGTAATGTCGAAAGTATTGGTTCTAATGCATGTAATGACACTATTTGTTTAATATGCAAGAAATGTTTAATTAATGATGTTCATGATGAATGTGTTTCTAAGAATGTGAATGTTACCCCTGAACAGAAGAATGTTCCAAAAAGACCTAGTGCTAGATCCAGATCTATAGAAAGATTAGTTGCACGATTTAGGACTACCACTATTAGTCGAATGCCTAGGAACTATCTTAAGTTTTGTATGTGGATTCCGACGGGTAGAGAGTTCACTCTTCAGAACGGTAAATTAGAAATAGCTCAAGCTAAACAAGTAGCAACTGTCTACGAGTGTGATTCTGCATTTACTCCTAATCCCATGGAACCAAATTCAAAACGGTTTCCAAATACAAACTCTTCTGTTCTTGGCAGGTTATCAAAATATGTCTTTGGATCGTCGACTCGGGTTGCTCCAAGCACATGACCGGGAATTTAAAGCTGCTGATCAATTTCGTCTTGAAATTCATGGGAACTGTACGATTTGGAAATGATCATGTAGCGGCTATTCAGGGTTATGGAAATCTTCGGTTTGGGAATTTTTTAATCACTCGGTTTACTACGTCGAAGGATTGAGACACAACTTGTTTTCAGTTGGGCAGTTTTGTGATGCAGATTTAGAAGTGGCATTCAGGAGAAACACGGTTTTTATTAGAAATTTGGTTGGTGATGATCTCTTAACTGGTAATCGTGGTACAAACTTGTATGCTATCGACATCAACCAAATGGCTTCTACATCACCAATTTGTCTTATGACAAGGGCAATCAAAACTAAGTCCTGGCTGTGGCATAGACGTTTATCCCATCTCAATTTCGACACCATCAACAAGTTAGTCAAAGACAACATCGTCACCGGACTTCCTAAATTCAAATACACCAAGGAACACCTATGTCCATCATGCGAACAAGGAAAAAGTAAAAGAGCATCATATAAACCCAAAACCATACCTAGTTCGGAAGCAAGGTTACATATGTTGCACATGGACTTATGTGGCCCAATGAGAGTGTTGACATAAATAATGTATGAAAACGTTATTTATATTTTTCGATATCTCTATATTTTGACGATCACAAAATGTAAACTCGTCAATCGTTTGATTACTACGTAAACAAGTATTAAGCTAGTTTATATCATTATATCCAACTTAATCACTTAAGGTATGAATAAACAAGTGCTTAATACATCTCATGATCAAAGGGGTATTTAATTAACTAATACAAAGTTTATTTAATTATATAATCTTATTATATATTTTTGAAAAACACTTTTGGTATTAAGGAAAAATGTTTTAATCATACTAAATATATGATTTCAAATATTTAACCAAAATCAGTTAGTTTTTCACCAAATAAACTTTCCCCACTAAAAGACAAGTTTTCTGGCCGTTACAGTTGGGCGGCCCCCTTAATTATAAGGGGCGGTCCCCTTAATTTTAAGGGGGCCGGCCATGCTTTAAGGGGACCGGCCAGGCTCCCCTGTCAGAAACTGTCAGATTTCTTCCCCTATAAATACCACCTTAATTTTGGAATTTTTCCTTACCTTTTGCACGAAATTTTCAGATCTACAATCATCTTAAACCCATCAAAAACCCTTTGATCATTTGTATATTAATCCTTGTTTCAAGTGATTCAATCCCTCATCATCCATTCTCATTCTAAGTGCAAAAGAAGAACTCTCTACAACCAAGTTCAAGAAGTGTTGAAGAGTTGTTGTGTATAGTGTATATATATTCATTTGTGAATATTGTGTTGTGCTTGTTATTATTTGTTTAGAAGATATAGAAGTTGTGTAGATAGTAGAAGTTGATTAGTTGTGAAGTAGGATAGTTGTGAAGATTGGTGTGTAGAAGAAGGTGTGTAGAAGATTGGTGTGTAGAAGAAGGTGTGTAGAAGATTGGTGTGTAGAAGCTTGGTGTGAAGATAGGTGTGAAGATTGGTGTGTATATTGGTGTGTAGATTGGTGTGTAAACTGGTGTGTATATTGGTGTGTACGGTTTTCTCCGCCATAAGGGAGTTTGTTGACATAGTGAAGAAAACTCTCGAGTAGGTGACTCGGGGAGTGGAGTAGGAACAAGGAAGGTGTCCTTGTAGCCGAACCACTATAAATCCTTGTGTTGTGGTTTGATCTTTCTAACTCTTCTCATTACTTATTTATTTACCTTTACTAATTAGTTTAGTTAGTTAGTTATTATACAATTGTTCATATAGTGCAAGCATTGAATTCACATAAACAAGAATCGAAGTTTTTAAAACAAACTTGTGCTTATAAATTTTAAAAGGACGTAAAACTATTCAACCCCCCCTTCTAGTTTTCCACAATTGGTATCAGAGCCACGTCTAGCAAGATTTTTAAAATATAGTGTATTTTAAAACTTTTAACGATCTATGGAATCTGAAAAATATTTAGAAGGGCAATCTATGCAAAGACCACCACTATTTGAAAGTGATGGATTTTTATATTGGAAAAATCGATTCGAAACTTATGTGAAATCAAAAGATCTAGATCTTTGGCATATTATTACCAATGGTGATTTTTTACCTATTCAAAATAACCCCGAAACTAAGAAAGATGAAATCGTACCTTTTGAAAAACAAAATGATGATTTAAAAAGAAAACTTGCTAAAAATAATGAAGCTAAAATGGTAATTTATAATGCGCTACCACGTAAAGAGTACGAAAGGATCTTTATGTGTGAAACCGCAAAAGAAATTTGGAACTCTTTATTAATAACTCACCAAGGTAATAATCAAGTCAAAGATAACAAAATAGATCTACTTGTTCAACAATATGAACAATTCACGATTCCGGAAGAGGAATCAATTGATAATGCTTTTGCTAGATTTAACACTATCATCACAAGTTTAAAAGCACTTGATGAGAATTTCTCTAGTAAGAATTTTGTTAGGAAATTTCTTAGAGCTCTTCACCCAAAATGGCGAGCTAAAGTGACGGCTATTGAAGAATCAAAGAATTTGTCAACACTACAACTTGATGAATTAATTGGAAACCTGAAAGTCTACGAAGCAATTATAAAGAAGGACTCTGAAATGGTTAAAGGAAAACGTGAGCAAAGCAAGTCAATCGCCTTGAAAGCTAGAAAGGAATCCAACAACGAAGATAGCTCATCTTCCGAAAGCGATGACGAAGAATATGCCATGGCCGTAAGAGACTTCAAGAAATTCTTCAAAAGGCGAGGAAGATTCGTTAGACAACCACACGATGAAAGAAGAACATCTCAAAAGAATAATGATGACAAGTATAGCAAGAATGAGAGAAAGTGTTTCAAGTGTGGTGATCCGAATCACCTCATTGGAAAATGTCCAATGATGACAAGAGATCAAAATCAAAGAGCATTCGTTGGAGGTGCTTGGAGTGATAGTGATGAAGATGAGAATGAAACAACAAAGGATGAAAAGTGTCTCATGGCCAAATCATCAAGTGAGGTACGTTCCGAATCCGAATACTTTAGTAATGAAAATCTATCATTAGATGAAAAAGATTTAGATAGTGAATACAATAGATTATGTAAAATAGGACAACTAGTTATGGCTAAAAATAAATCATTAAAATACATAAACAACCAACTAGAAAATGAAGTGCTTGAACTAAAAATTAAAATACGTCAACTTGAAAAAGGAAAAGAAATTGTTGAAGAATGTAAAACATGTCAAGAGCTTAAAAGTGAAAACAACATACTTAAGGATGAAATTTGCAAACTTGATAAATTTGAAAATAGTAGTAACTCACTTAGTAAAATTATAAGTATTCAAAGAATATCAGGAGATAAAACCGGACTAGGATTTAACTCAACTGAATCTTCAACAAGTGGAGCTAAAAACGTTAAATTTGAAAATGAACCAAAACCTTCAATACTTAATCCCAAACATTTACTCATAAAAAATAAAATAATACCTATCGCTAGTAATGAAAAAATAAAACCATTCTATAAACCATCTTTAAAAACCGAAGTTGGATTATCTAAATCTAAAACAAGATCTAAAACTCCACCACCTAGGAAACCAAATAATTCATATCCTAGACCTAAAACACCTCAACCAAGAACAAACCATAATAGACGAAACTTTAACTATAATCAACAAATGTGGAATTTCAATCCGTGGGGAATGTTTCCACCTTATATGCATCCAAGTCAAATACAAAACATGTTCGGACCAAATAACTTTGGACAAATGAAACAATGGGCACCAACGTAAATGATATTCGCCATCCAAACATGGAACTTTTCATTGTCACCTCTTGTCCGATTTACTTCTTGAAGACCTTGAAGATTAACGCATTAAAGACAAAAGGTACACACTTCCTTTTAAGTTCCTTGTCTAGAAATGCATGCTTAGTTTAATATGTTATATGTATGTGATCTTACTTGACTTATTAATCTCTATCTTCTTCTATATTATATCTAAATATACATATATACATATATATATATTTATATACTTAGCTATATTTAGGATCTTATAACCTAGGAAATTCATTTGTTGATTTTCTAGAACTAGAGATTGTTCGTTTACGAACATCTTTTTTCCCCTTTTGCCTTATTGAACTTAAATGTTCAATCAACACTCATGCTGATGAAGTGAGATGAGTCGAAAAATCTATGGATGAAACAAACTCCCGGCTTCCATTGCATACGTCTCCCTCCTACGTTCTCGTCTTATAAGCCCATACTAATATATATATATATATATATATATATATATATATATATATATATATATATATATATATATATATATATATATATATATATATATATATATATATATATATATATATATATATATACTTATGAACTTTCCACAACGTTCTCGTGTACTTGACAACTTGATAAATTTCATCCGAAATGATCAAGAAAATTTAATTGGCAAATTGTCGATTAAAAGTGTCAAGTAATTCCTTTCGTGCGAATACCCTCCAACGTATTTTTGATTAAATATAAATCTAATACATACATACGAATAAATATTTTTCTTGCTCTTTCCAGAAACCAAAATCACAAAAATTGATTTTTGGAGGGCGGCCCCCTTAATGTTTAAGGGGACCGGCAGCCAAATGAAGGGTGGCCCCCTTAATGTTTAAGGGGGCCGGCCATCTGATAGCTCAAACCCGTTTTTCTCCTTTTTCCTTTTGCCAAACACTCCACTTTTTCATACTCCCCTTCCACTGCTTCTGCTGTGACGAAAACCAAAACCCAAAAACCTCTCAAATCACTTCCAAATCACATAATTCGGGTTAATTCGCAAAGGGCAAATTCATCTAACACAATCACCATTACTTATTGTAAGTTTTTCATAACACATTTCATCTAATTTCATCTTATTTGATCATACTCATGATTATGCATGTTTTATAAAATTCGTCAAATTTCATAATTTCTTTCAAATTTAGCCTTAAAACTTCATAACCAAATGCTTCCCCTAGGATTAGGATGATTAATCAACACTAGAAACTAGTTATTATAAACTATCATGTCGAAAATTTTTGAAAAATTTCATACACTCCTTTTCAAAATTTTAGTAAACACATTGTTGAATAATGTCTTGAAAACGTATTAAAACTAACTACATTATACTTGTGTAACTTGTAAAACTTGAAATTACATTTTTCAACTAAGAAAAATTATATTGGTTCACAATATAGGGGTGTTTGGATTATGTCCAAATAATATCAAAACATAGCTTTTATAATTTTTATAAAACTTTATTATAATTATAAACCTTAATATTGTTTATCGAACTCGTCAAAATATATAATTCATATGTATATTGACGCACTTGAGTTATAAGTCAATAGTTAAGGAAGCGTTTGGTTTATTACTAAAAATGATTTTTTTTTGTTAAAAATACAAACCATCTTTTTCAAAAACAAATTACATGCATAAGAAACTCGCAAGAAATAGCTAGTTTTACAATCTAATGTGAAATCTAGCAAATTTCATGATATATTAAGATGTTTAAAGGGGCGTTTGGATTTGTCCATAACTACTCATTAAACTTCATAAAATATATCTAGAACGAGTTAAAAACAACATTAAGGAACATGGTAATCTACTTCTTAGGATTAGTGATGAAGTATGTTTACGTTCCAACATAAGCCTTAACTATAAACATGTACTTTTATCTTTCTTTATATTTATTTTGGTCTTTTTGAATTGTTGATGTGTTTAGGTGAAAATGCCCAAAGCAACTACCGAAGATCTTTCTCACACTAAAAACTACATTCCCAAAGTTTCTCAACTCCCTACCACATCTCCTTCTATTGGACTTATCTATCGTCAAATTGAAGATAGAAATATTCATGAGGGACGTGTAGTAGATCTTGCTTTTGCTCAATCCGAGTACATAAATCGCTTGTTTTCAAGCATCAACTTCAATTGTCTTTATGAAATAAATGAACCCATCATTCCTCGTTTCATAATGGATTTCTATAGCCAAGTCACCGTCCAAACCAATGATCTTGGTTTCATCACCATCTCTTTCATGATTCAAAATGAATTTATCACCCTTACTCTCGAACAATTTGGTCATATCCTCCAAATTCCATTTAGAGGTCAAGTCGTTTTCTCAAACGAGTGGGACCTCGAATCTCTTAATCGCTATCGACCAACCTTCGGTCCATATCTCGACGAAATTCCTCATCCCGACGAAATTCATCAAGTCCTTGGTATAGATCGTGCCACCACAAATCGAAAAATAAAATCCAAAAACGTTCAAATTTCTCCATACCAACTTCTCCTCAAAGAATTAAGCCCACACATGAAGCGTTGGGAAGAACTCATTCGTGAGAATGCGTTTGGTACCGGAGGTCACCGGGACCATCTCCCGGCTAGCCTTGCTCACATGTTGTATTGTATAGCTGTCGAAAAGCCATACAATTTGGCCTACTTCTTTATCAAACGGATTGAGTGTGCTAGAAAAACTCCCAAAGCCAATCTTCCTTATGGAATGTTCCTTACTCGTATCTATCGTCATGTTATCGAGTACTACCCCGATCTTGACAATAGTATTTATGAATCCATCTATCCCACTCTTCGTACTCTCGCTCTAAAACAAGCTCGACGAACTCGAAGTGACAAGGGTAAACCTCGTCGTCATAGCTTTCATGGATCATCCTCAAGGCAAGATGATGACGATGAGGAGGAAAACATCGATGATGTTAGTACCCCTTCGTTTTCTGAGTTCGTTGAAAATTTAGAGGATCTTGACTATCCCAACTATTCTACTCCATCTCCAAGTGATCAAACTGAAGAAGTGCTTCATGAACGAACTACCGAGATGCTTAGAAGACAAAAGAGCTTGCATGAAGAAGTTAGAGGTGGCTTCAAATCTATTGGGAAGACTTTGAAGGGGATCTTCGGAAAGAAAAAGAAATGATATGATCGGATTGTGCTTGTTTAACAATGTTTTATTTTTATGTCTTGTGTGTTATTTGTCCGAAGTTTATTCGGAAATACTTGTTATTTGAATATGTGTTTAGGATGATAACTTGATATCTTTATGCATGTTGCTCTTGATCTATATATATATATGTTTGCATGATTAGTTAATGGTTATATAACTATTTGACATATATGCTTTCTAATAAACCAAAACAAATGTGAGATGTCCAAATTGAGCTTGCTGCATATTCAAACCAGAACACAACATCTTTCCAGAAAATTTTTGAAAATTTTGGTTTCTGGGTCGTCAGATGGGCGGCCCCCTTAAATCATAAAGGGCGGCCCCCTTAAAATTAAGGGGACCGGCCACCATTTAAGGGGACCGGCCATCTGAAACAGTTTTTACACTGTTTTCTTTTGCATCATGTGATCCCTTTTGCTAGTCCCAGCTACCATTACTCTTAAAAACCAAACTGATTTTGGAATAAAACATTACAATTTCAAAACAATTCCACTTCTAAACATGTTTTCCCACTATATAATTCCCATGCATGTTTAATTCACAATTCATCATCCTCATCACTCATAACCATCATCATGTCATCACCAAGAACCACCCATTCAAACAATGCCAAGAAACAAAAACTTGTCATTATACCACCCAAACAACTCTTCATTGATCTTACAAATGAAGACAACACCACTCCATCTCCACCACCTCAATGTTCATCTCCTAGTGCACCAAATGCACCCTCAAAAACACCTTCAACAAATGGAAACTCCACTTCCTCCATACCATCCACCTCATCCATAAATGACTACATCAACACCCACTTATCTCCTCCAACAATTGATCAACCATCACAACCTACCAATGAGAACACATCTCTTGCACTCACTCTCTCATTATCACCCTTAACACCCCTTGATGCACATTTCTCATCATCTCCTATCAACCCACCAACCTATAACCCCGTCCCATGGAGCTTACTTGAAGCTCATGGAGACACTTGCCTTTGTTGCATTCACAACCGAACAATTGTGTTCGGATTAAGAGATGAGATCCAATACATGTTTTCTCATATTGAAAACATGTTGCATCAACCACCAACAACAAACACAACACCTCCACCACCATCAACAAACACACCTCCACCATCACCATCTCCATGTTCACCATCCATTCCTCCCAATTAAACATGTATGGTGGTTCACAAATAAAAGTATGTTAAACCTTTTTGGATGGCAAGCTCTAGAGAGGACTCTCATATTTGAGACTTGGTTTATTATTTCTATGATGATTGTAAGCCTTTTAAAGGCTTTTGTTAGTTGTAGCATTACTTGTTCCTTTTGTTGAAGTAATGCTTGATGTATTATTTTCCTTGATTAATGAAATGGTTATGTTTAGTCTATATTTTTACATGCTATATACATATATATGTTGCTTGCTACTAAATATTTTTGCAAGATATCCATTTCTCGATTCCTTTTGGCCTCAAAACGAGGGGGAGCTTACATCAAGGGGGAGCTTCCATTAAAACGGGATAACCTTTTTGATGCTCACAAAAAGGGGGAGAAGTGATATAAACTCACTCTAATACTTGTATATAGACTAATTTTCGACTAATGAGTTTAAATTTTGTAATCATCAAAAAGGGGGAGATTGTTGACATAAATAATGTATGAAAACGTTATTTATATTTTTCGATATCTCTATATTTTGACGATCACAAAATGTAAACTCGTCAATCGTTTGATTACTACGTAAACAAGTATTAAGCTAGTTTATATCATTATATCCAACTTAATCACTTAAGGTATGAATAAACAAGTGCTTAATACATCTCATGATCAAAGGGGTATTTAATTAACTAATACAAAGTTTATTTAATTATATAATCTTATTATATATTTTTGAAAAACACTTTTGGTATTAAGGAAAAATGTTTTAATCATACTAAATATATGATTTCAAATATTTAACCAAAATCAGTTAGTTTTTCACCAAATAAACTTTCCCCACTAAAAGACAAGTTTTCTGGCCGTTACAGTTGGGCGGCCCCCTTAATTATAAGGGGCGGTCCCCTTAATTTTAAGGGGGCCGGCCATGCTTTAAGGGGACCGGCCAGGCTCCCCTGTCAGAAACTGTCAGATTTCTTCCCCTATAAATACCACCTTAATTCTGGAATTTTTCCTTACCTTTTGCACGAAATTTTCAGATCTACAATCATCTTAAACCCATCAAAAACCCTTTGATCATTTGTATATTAATCCTTGTTTCAAGTGATTCAATCCCTCATCATCCATTCTCATTCTAAGTGCAAAAGAAGAACTCTCTACAACCAAGTTCAAGAAGTGTTGAAGAGTTGTTGTGTATAGTGTATATATATTCATTTGTGAATATTGTGTTGTGCTTGTTATTATTTGTTTAGAAGATATAGAAGTTGTGTAGATAGTAGAAGTTGATTAGTTGTGAAGTAGGATAGTTGTGAAGATTGGTGTGTAGAAGAAGGTGTGTAGAAGATTGGTGTGTAGAAGAAGGTGTGTAGAAGATTGGTGTGTAGAAGCTTGGTGTGAAGATAGGTGTGAAGATTGGTGTGTATATTGGTGTGTAGATTGGTGTGTAAACTGGTGTGTATATTGGTGTGTACGGTTTTCTCCGCCATAAGGGAGTTTGTTGACATAGTGAAGAAAACTCTCGAGTAGGTGACTCGGGGAGTGGAGTAGGAACAAGGAAGGTGTCCTTGTAGCCGAACCACTATAAATCCTTGTGTTGTGGTTTGATCTTTCTAACTCTTCTCATTACTTATTTATTTACCTTTACTAATTAGTTTAGTTAGTTAGTTATTATACAATTGTTCATATAGTGCAAGCATTGAATTCACATAAACAAGAATCGAAGTTTTTAAAACAAACTTGTGCTTATAAATTTTAAAAGGACGTAAAACTATTCAACCCCCCCTTCTAGTTTTCCACAGAGAGTTGAAAACATTAATGGGAAGAAGTATATTCTCGTTATTGTTGATGATTATTCAAGATATACTTGGGTAAAGTTTTTGAGATCAAAAGATGAAGCACCAGGCATCATCATCACCTTTCTGAAGCATATTCAAGTTCTACTTCAAGCTCCAGTAAGGATTATAAGAACAGACAATGGTACAAAATTCACAAATCAGGAGTTAAGATCTTACCTCGAAAATGTTGGAATCACACATCAAACATCAGTTGTTAGAATTCCACAGCAGAATGGGGTAGTTGAAAGAAGAAATAGAACTCTTGTGGAAGCTGCTCGGACAATGCTAATTTATTCTAGTGCACCTCTATTCTTATGGGCTGATGCTGTAGCCACTGCTTGTTTTACTCAAAACCGATCCCTAGTCCATCCGAGATTCAATAAAACCCCATATGAGCTAGTGAACAACCGAAACCTGACATCTCTTACCTTCACGTGTTTGGCGCTTTGTGCTATCCGACGAATGACAGAGAAGATCTAGGGAAGTTAAAAGCTAAGGGTGATATTGGAATCTTCATTGGATATTCAGAAAACTCGAGGGCATTCAGGGTGTATAATAGAAGAACGAAAAGGATAATGGAGACAATGAATGTGAAGTTTGACAAGATTTCACAAATGGCTTCTGGAGACTCGCTCTAGAACCCGCTCTTAATCCGATGGATTCTAATCAAAACAGATTAGGACCTGCACCAAACCAGCAGACTTCGGGACACATCAGTTCAGGACTCGTGCCTCAAGGAGCTCAGTCAACAAACACGGATAAACCTTCAGAACAAGAACTGGAACATTTCTTTGAGTTAATGTTTGATGAATACTATGGTGGAACTTCGACAAATGCATCTCAACAATATTCCGCTGCACCCGCTCAAAACCATCAACCACCACCACCATTGCAAGATGCATCTACAACAATCGAAGTTGAAGCACCAACTACATCAACATCATCTACATCTACTCAAGCAACTCTAGTACTTGAAACTGTTCTACCAAGAGTTGATGAGCAAAATCAAAACACAAATTTTCAAAAAGAACCAACAAATAATTCAAACGATGTTACGTTAGAAGAAGAAGAAGAAGAAGTATTTGAAAACCCGTTTGCAACAGACTCTGCTGAATCTTCTTCAAGGTTACAAGAACCATCTAACACACATTCGTTACACCCAAGGTACCCTTCTACGTTTCAATGGACAAAAGACCATCCAATAGAACATGTTATTGGTGAACCTTCAAAGCCAGTTCAGACGAGGAGACAACTTACCACCGATCTCGAATTGTGTATTTACATTTGCTCAATCAGCCTCAAAGAACCAAAGAACATTCGGGAAGCAATGGCAGAAAACCCTTGGATTGAAGCGATGCAGGAGGAATTTCTTCAATACCTACTACATGATGGGATAATAGACAAAAATGTTACTAAAGTTTGTTAAAATGTTCACCTAAGTTACTAAAGTTTTTTTCGTTACAAAGAGGTTACTCAAGTTTGGTCACCGGTTAATTAAGTTACTCGGTATGTTTTAACCTTCTATTACAGGTAATTTTTTTTTTTTTTTTTCACAACAAGCTAATTTCTTCTTTTCTATAGATGCTAATTTCTTCTTTTAAGGACATAATAGATTCTATTAGCAAACTAAAATAGATGATGTAAACATCTCAAGTTTTCGAATCGATGCCTTTGCTTTTGCATTCTGCAGGTTCTCCCAAGAACAATGTCGCTAAATGAAATACTATGGCTGCCCTTTAACTTATCCCAACTTAACCTATAAAATGTCGTAATTAGTGGCTCCACAGATGATTAACCGTTTACATTTTTAGTACAACTATGCGAACCAGCTTGGTACAAATGTAGCAAACAGCTAGTCTTTAAATCTTGGTTGAGTTAAATATGGCTATAAATATTAAAACTAGGTATGTCGAAGGGCATAAATAATGTCCCTAAACCCCGACCTTTAACCTTTTATTACTTCTATAATCTGAAAAAAAAAATCATATATAAGAGAAAGTGCTATAAAACATACATAGGTGTAGAAAAATGTAAAACTTGTATGAAAACGTAAAAAGACGTATGAAATGTACACAAGCGTATAAATGCGCACACAAATGTAAAAAAAATTGTGAAAACCTATGAAAACGTAAAAAATCGTATGAAAATATACGAAAATAGATTAAAACGTACAAAAATGAACAAAAACGTACGAAACTGGAGAAAAACGTACGACAACAGATAGATACGTAAAAATAAAAAATAACGAAGGAGAAAAACGTAAAAATAAAAAAATAATAAAGAAAACAAAAAATTACGAAAAAAAAAAAGAATTGTAACTTTTTTTAAGGTTTAGTAACCTATTTAATAAACCGGTAAACTATAGTAACTTCTTTGTAATAGTTTAAACTATGATGCTGATGTGGACAAGGGAACCGACACGTCATCCGGTTACCCACCCTCGTAGTAACAAGAATGTCATTTTTTTAAACGTTAAGTAACCCATATAATAAACCCGTTAACTTGAGTAACCTCTTTGTAACGAAAAAAACTTTAGTAACTTAGGTGAACATTTTAGCAAACTTTAGTAACATATTTGTCTAATAACCCTTACATGATAGTTGCGACCACTTGACAAACGTGTTCTTGATCTCAAGTGGTTGTGGAAGAACAAACTGGATGAGGAAATGACTGTAATTCGTAACAAAGCTCGTCTCGTGGCTAAAGGTTATCCACAAGAAGAAGAGATAGATTTCGAGGAATCATTCACGCCTGTAGCTAGACTTGAAGCAGTCCGAATTTTCTTAGCCTATGCAGCTCACAAAAACATCACAGTCTATCAGATGGACATTAAGACTGCTTTCTTAAATGGAACTCTGAAAGAAGAAGTGTATGTGAGTCAGCCAGATGGATTCATCGACAAAGATCATCCAGACTACGTCTACAAGCTTAAGAAAGCCATTTATGGTTTAAAACAAGCTCCAAGAGCGTGGTATGACGAACTATCATCTTTCTTGCTCAAAAACAATTTCACGAAAGGAACGGTTGATGACACCTTGTTTATCAAAAAATTCAAAGATGACATTTTGATTGTTCAAATTTACGTGGACGACATTATTTTTGGATCAACCAATCCTAACCATTCAAAACATTTTGAAAATCTCATGAAAAGCAAATTTGAAGTGTCCATGATGGGGGAACTTACATTCTTTCTTGGTTTACAAATACATCAATCCCCTCGTGGTATTTTTATCAATAAAGCTAAATATACAATAGAGATTTTGAAAAAACATGGAATGGAAAATTGTGATTCTGTTGGTACACCAATGATCACTTCACCAAAAATAGGTGCTGATTTGTTTGGGAAACCTATCGATCCGAAAAAATATCGGAGCATGATCGGTTCTCTCATGTACCTAACCGCTAGTCAATCCGATATTCAATTTGTTGTTTGCTTGTTAGCACGGTTTCAGGCAAAGCCTACCAAACTTTACCTCAAAGAGGTTAAACGGATCTTTCGGTACCTACGAAGCACCATTAACATGGGACTTTGGTATCCGAAGGATTCGGGGTTTCATCTAACAGCATTTTCAGATGCAGACCATGCTGGTGATCAAGTTACAGCAAAGAGTACATCTGGTGGAGCACAATTTTTGGGTGAAAAGCTTGTAAGCTGGTCGTCAAAGAAACAGGACTGTACTGCACTATCAGCCACCGAAGCCGAGTATGTGTCTCTATCTGCCTGTTGTGCCTAAGTTCTTTAGATGCGGACACAGCTCACAGATTATGGCTTTACTTTTGATAGAATACCTATGTATTGTGACTCAAAAAGTGCCATAGCCATCTCGTACAATCCCGTACATCACTCTAAGACGAAGCATATCAAAGTCCGCTACCATTTCATCAAAGAACACGTGGAAGAGGGTACTGTTGAATTATATTTCGTTAAGACTGATTACCAACTCGCCGATCTATTCACTAAAGCCCTTCCAAAAGAACGGTTTGACTATTTAGTTCGACGAATTGGCATGCGAAGCCTAACTCCTGAGGAGCTAGAACGTCTTCTCGAATCTTCTTGAAAAAGTTTTCAAAATCGCTTCGCTGTAAATATTTTTGAAAATAAAAATACAAAATTTGAAAAACCAACAAAAACTAAATACAAAAGTATAAAATTTTCAAAAAATACAAAAACAATATCAAATCAAAAAATCCAAAAATATTCTTCTCACGACATGTCTCTCATATAAATCAATATTCTGTACGTTTCTAGAAATGTCATTCAACAATGATACGGACATGTACAGATGCTTGAACGGGAGTTCTTTTATATGTTTTTCTAAAACATGTCGTTTCTCAAAAGTTTCTTCACAATGGCTTTCGTATACTTCAGTACAAAACCCGGACTTCAATGATGACTTCTAATTATTTTCAAATCAAGGACTCGTACGTTCAATGACAAACTCTTTTTCAAAAAGTTCGAGTCTAAACAAACAGAAAAGACTTCAAACAAAAACTCATTTTCAAAATAGAATTCTTGAGCACTTTTTCAAGATTGTTCAAAAGATTTCTCAAAATCTCTCAAAATTTGTGCTCAAGAAAACTCCCTCTAAACCCTTAATTGATTTTAAAATGTGCTATCATTAAGGGGGAGTATAATAAACTAAAATTTTCCAATTTCATGCAAAATCAAATATGTCTATCTCTCCAAAAAGCTTTTTATTAATCAGTTGATATCAAAAATATCACATTATGCTATTTTTGAGGGGGAGAAGACATGATTAAAATGTGATCAAAGATGTTTAAAGATTGTGGCTGAATCTCAGAAGAGCTCGACTCAGTAAGTACCAATGAATTGACGAAGCTTAAAATGTCAGTAATCGAAAAGACTTGTCCTGGACGGGTAATAATTTCAAGCTAGTCTAACTAGTGATGTAAGCGTGTCTCGAATAGGACTTGTCTGAGTAGAATGTACCGTATCGAGAGACTTTCTTTGGACTTGACCAGGACGAGTAATAACTTCAAGCTAGTCTAACTAGTGATGTAAGCGTGTCTCGAATCGGTCATGTTCACTGAAAGTGGATCAATTCAAAAAAGATGTAAACTTCTCTCGCATGTGCAAATTTCTTAAAAATACATGAGCACATGTGAAGGGGGAGTCCTTCAAAAGAAATGCAAAACTCTCGAAGTGACAACAATGTGTTTTATTATTATAAACACTTTGAGAGATTTTTCACAAAAAGGTTTTATGGCATGTGATCAATTATAGGATAGTCATGAAGATATAAGGTGACTAAGGTTAGGAAAAACCGTCCTATGATCCGCCAGAGCCGGAGGGATCTACCTAAGGACAATTCCAATAGATTAGAATTAGAAGTCCTTAGGTATGATTGAAAAAAGGAGAAAATGAGAAAGGAGAAAAAAGAGGTTGAAGAATTAAAAAGAAAAGTTATGAAAAAGGGTGAAAAGAAATAGCCCTCCATATGTTCAACCTTAGGGCAAACACCGGTTCAACTCATATGCTACTGGTTGTTACTAAGGTGACACCGGTATTGAAGACGAAGACGTCATGGACCCAGTGACGCACTGCACTAAACCTTCTTAACCACTCGAGTTCTCTTAAAAGAGCTTGTTTCATTCTCACGGGGAACCGGTGTAATCTATCAATCTATCTCTTAGAGATGGTTGATATTGAAGCAGGAGACCTCTCCCTAATCTCCGCATAGGAAACCAAATGTGCACTTATCGAGTCTAGAGCCCCGAGATTCATCAAAAGATCTCATAGGAACACATGATATTCTACACTGGTTGTTCAACATTAAGGACACCAGATGTAAACTTTAGAGTCCTACGCAGATCTTAGCAATCTGCCAGAACATTTATGAGAGGATTCACACTTGTGATTCTCAATGACTGAATGGAAACTCCTACCAGGGTCAACATCAAGCAGCCCTGAGAGCATGTCACTTCGGTAATTCTTTATAGGTTACGCTTAGTGTTCACGGTGGTTTCACATGGTCTACTGTCGTGGAGTGATCCCCAGCGACTCACCCAGTCATTGAGCTACTAAGTAGGTCTTGTAAGCTCCCTTGGGAGTATCTGACATGGGAACGGCCATGGTAAGGGTTAGAAGGAGTCTTCACACTATGCTATTAACGATCTCTAATTCTTATCTGTAAGTACCGGTTGTTTTATTGCTAACTATTTACCTGCAGCTACATATCACCTCTATGGCGACAGATTCCACATGCTCATACATTCATCACAAAGTCAAAGGAAAGTTCTCACAAAGATCAAAGCAAAGTAAGGTTCAAAGAAAGATTCTACGCAATGTGAAAGAATCTACAGAAGTAAAGTGACAGAGATCTATGTGAAAGAACGGGAACTACAAATGCATGTATCAGAAAGAATGAAGATGTATGAGTATGTTGGAATGGCAGACAACCACCAGAAATGCAGAAGTGACGAAAGGCAGATAGCTCCACATCACAAAAGAACAAAGAACGATGAAAATTCAGTTATCAAATATCACAAAGCATGAAGGAACAAAGACTTATGACAATTCTGAAAACGACACACAAAGTTCAAGACTAAGAACATGGAAGACCTAATCACGTGGAGCATCATTCGAATGACCACCCCTTAGGGGGAGATTGTTAGGATTAAGAATTATATAGAAAAGTGATGGTCATTCTCATATTAGGAACTTTGTCTTTGTGTCGTTAAGTATGTAATTGTTTAAGATAGTTGGGCATTGGACTTGGTAATCTAATATGTTAAGAGTTATGTTAGTAAGCCTTTTATAATTCATGTAAACTAAGTCCAAGCCCAAGTCCATTAGAAAGCCCATGAGGCCTTTCTCTCTAACTATATAAGGCACTTACCTAGTCATTTGTAAGTGTGCTTGTGTGTGTATTTGTGTGTGTTTTCTTTGAATAAAAGTTCCATATTTCATCTCTTGTCTCTCATATATACACGACATATACATAACATCAAGTCACCATCTTTCAATCTCTACTTCATATTTGCTTCTATTGTGTGTGATAAAGTTGTGATATTTAAGGTCCTACAAAGAGTGATCCAATCATCCAACCAAGTGATCACCTTCATTCCTCTACTAGTGCAAGTGAAGAACACAAAGTATCAAAAAGATACCAAGTGTTGTAGTAGTAGTAGTTAGTACATTTGTTACATACTTGTTGTATCTAAATATACATCAAATTGTCTTTAGTCTTGTTTAGTTATCTTGTGTGGATCATTGTGATCATGGTGAGATCGTGTTGATCTCGTGTAGATTGTGTTGAGAGTGTGTCGATCAAGTGGATCGAGAGTAGATCATGTGGATCTTGTAGATTGTGTGATTAGTAAGGATTGTGTGGATCGTGTGTGAGATTGGTACTAGCTAGATTAGTACTCGACACTTAGGTTAGTGTCGAAAATTGTGATAAGCGACGTTGTACAATTTTCTTCGCCTGAAGGGAGTTTGTTAACATAGTGCTTAGAACTCTCGAGTTGGGTACTCGAGGAGTGGAGTAGGGCGAAGAAGTGCTTCGTTACCGAACCACTATAAATCTCCTTGTCTCGGTTTGATCTTTCAATCTCTTACTCCTTATATTTGTTATTTATATTTAATAGTTGTTGTATTGTGTTCATATTGTTGTTGTTTGATTTCACAAAGGATTGAATCTAAGTTCTTCCTAAAGTAAACTTTTATAACTAACGAAAAATCGGTAAAACTATTCAACCCCCTTCTAGTTTTCCACAACATTAAATATTTTTCGAAACATGTAAAAACGTCTCATTAATGATAAGGACATTTCATTGACAACATAGTCCATCATCAAATCATATAAACTTAATATAATAAAGGACTAAGGGGACTTGATAGCGTATGGGAGTTTTAGCCTAATACCTAAAGCCCATACGACTAATTCCAGACCTAGAACACGGAAGCCTACAAAGAGGTTGCCTGGAGAAACCCATCTCCAAGAATCAACTGGAATGATAATTGTCTTGATAGACCATTATGGTGCCAGTACCACATGTATCACCTCATCGATGCAGAAGGAAATGTGGCGAGCATATCGCCTACAATACCTCGTACGAAGATACCCTTCGTACCAAGAGCCAAACCAAATGGTCACGTGTCATTCTTGTCTCCTCTGTGGATGACTCCCACGTTGGTCTCTCCAAACCTTTGGATCTCATACAACAAATAACATAATCATAAATGCATCTCTATAAATATGCATGCATTTCATGAGAAGCAAAGGAGTTCATCTTCTATATAAAAACACACATTAAACACTAGTTGTATGTGAACGTTACCCAACTCAAAATAACCACTCTTATCTTGGATTTTTACGTACCAAACAAGTGAAATCAAACATACTATTAGCCTAATCTCACATCATAAACCTTAAAACAATCTTTGCTATTTGTACCATACGTAATCAATTTCCCTTTTAGATGTTGGGATATTTTGCTTTGTTTTAGTTCGTTTTCGAACCGCTAAAAAGTAACAAACCAAAAGTAGCATGTTTTATCCAAGATGCCTCTATGCATTGTATGGTTAAGATATTCATAGAGTACGACTGAATGGATCTGGACATAAAAAATAAAAAGAGAGAATAAACACAAAATTGATATAAAGTCTCAAAATGAGAGCGAGTGACCAACATTCCAAACCACTTGGTGCAAATGTGGCAAATTCTAAGTTAGCCATGTGCAACTGGTAACACACAAAAAGGTTCAACTTGGTCTAGACAATGTTTGTTTCCATGACTCAAACCAGCAAATCGACTGCCTTTTAATATTAGAAAATAATTTAGAGGCCATGTGATTACTTTTGTGACTATCGCTGAATGGTACGACAGAATGATTTGTGAAATTGTGGATCCATGCGCTGTCACCAACATAATGCTACCATGCAGGTTTTAGGCATATCGTGTCACTTGTGATGTCTATGTACTGATAAAATAACGATCTGACCACAACCATCCGCCAAAGGCCTAACCATATCCGGGTGTAATTTAAGTGCCTCAGGCCCTCAGCGAAGTGGTGGTTTAGGATCAAGTCATGTCATGGACAAAAGCTGTAGACTAGTTAGGTGCGTTTGTCAATTAAAAAAAAAAATAAAGAAAAGAAAAAAATAAAAAAAGGTAGAAACAATTAATTGACCACCAGAGCATCATAAACTTTTGTGGATTACTTAGAATCGTATTGTCTTTATTACACAACACGGAAGTACAATTAAATCGAACACACTATGTTTTAATTGGGTAACGTCCATTTGTGTATTTTCTGTCACAGTAGATCTTTATGTGCGACTCCTTCACTCACTTTGTAATAACTAGGCTAAATACAGTCACTTAGCCGGAACTTTGATTTTAGAAAGGCGAATGTTCACAAATATATATACCACCTAATTCCTGGCACGTGTCTCAACTGAGACTTAAACCGACAACCAGCCAAGTGATCGGTTGTTGAGCCACTCACATAATCGCATGCTGCTAGGCCTAAACCCTTTGGTTTAGAGTTCCGGTTTTAATAGTTGCTTAAAGCAACAAACCAGAACTAATAGCAAAAGACCTAAAGCATCAAAGCAAAACTAATTCACATATGTAAGATTGCCAAATATTTGCAACCACATTGCATGATTGACCTCTTTTCAATTTTAGTTCCATATGGGTTTTCTTGAACCTGCTAGTTAATATCATAATTTGTATACTAAAAGTCCTAATAACATTTCAGGTCGAGGTGATCGATAATATTCTTCCAACCTCTATATTGAAGCCGTGATAACTGTATTAAATACATTTTCACTAATATCTTTAACAACATGCAAGTAGGGTTGTATCCAATTGGTGACTAAGACAATAAAGACTGATGAATTGAAAAACTTAAAATGGAAGGATAAACACAAAAATGGTTAAAGTTTGAAAAGTTTGAGCAATGAAAAGCATTCAAACAACTTGGTGCAAATGTGACATAGTCAAGTTGGTCTTGAACATTCAGAATATGTCGCTTACATGACTTAACAATCAAATTATGATCTTATATATGCCACAAATTAGAGAGTTGTGTTATTAGTTTTTTTCTAATCCCAAATCAGTTTAATTACATGTGATTATGTAATATCTATTGCAGATTAAACAATGATGTACGTACCTTTAAGAACAATTAGAATCGCATCGTGTTGACGTACACTTAGCTAGTGCTTAGACTATGCTTGATTGTGAATCACAACATAGAAATACAACTGAACTATATGTGTAATATATGATGTCTCGAGGACTTCTATTTGTCGATAACCTATGTTGTGTTTCATATGCAACTGAGAAGGTGAGAATGGGAAGGAATATTGCACAGAAAGGCAAGAATTACCTTGGTTACCTAGTCTAAATCAAGATGATTTCTCAATGAAAATGATTCCCTTGGCTGTGATACTACGCCTATTTTTATATTTCTTAGTGTTTATTGTTTCGTTCTTCAATTTAAGAATGTTGTACTTACTAGTGTCTCGTTAGTTTCTAATAGAGTCTTCAATTCCTTCATTAGTATGTACCAAAAACTAGCACAAAACAAATTCTGAAGTTTTATAATGGGCTCATTGCAATCTTAGGGCAACACTAAGCTGTATCGTTTGCCATTTCTAGCTAACATAGAACTATTTCTAATTTTCGAAGTAGGCATATACCATTACAGAATGAAATGTGATTTTTATACAATAAAAATGAACGCAATAAAAAAAATTGTCATTTGCTTATCATACTGTTCGGATAAAGTTATCGAATGACAAACATACTGACAAGAAAATTTATTTCTACTATTTTTTTCTTCTCTATCCATAACTTGCGACAACTTTTATTTCATTTAAACAAATCTTTTATATAATAATAAAAAATTCATCATTTCAAAAATATTTTGATAAAACAATCTTATTGAGAAAAAAAATTGAGTTAATCAGGTTGCTTTATTTTGACATGTGGCAAAATTGATCATTCATATTGGCTAATTGAAAATCCAAATAATAGGGAAAAAAAATCAAACTTTGATAAATTTGATAGAAAAATTGGGTAGAGAAAAAAGAACATAAAAATATATGTGTTAAATTTGTGGAAACAAAAACTTTTAAAAAAAAATAATTAATAAAACTTTAGTGGTTTAATTTTAAATAAAGCGTGTAAAGTTTTAAGATTTCATATTTTTAATAACTTTAAAAATAAACAAATACCCTCTTAAACTTTATACCCCTTAAACTTTATATTTTACTCTAAAAGATAAAAATAGAACATATGTGTTGTTTTAAAAATACAACGTGTATATGCACAGGATTATAAATATCAAAATAAAATCACAAGATGTTGTGTGTGTAAATAAATACACAAGATTGTACATATTTATGAGTTTAAGTAAAGATATCTGACAAATGTATTGTTTACTATCTACGTTCAATAAGGACTTATGTTATTCCTTTTTATAAGTTTAACTCATGCATACACAGGTTTAAAAATTAAATACGGCTAAATTATTATTAAAAAAAATATAAATATCAAATAAAAGCACAAGTTATTGTAAAGAAAACAAATATATGCGATTGGACTTAAAACAAAGACTCATGTATTACCATTTAAAGTTTATATAAAGAATATCCCGAAAAACAAATTTAAAAACCTTTGTATTTTAACTTCATCAACGGTCTATTAGTAATTATGTGTTATTAAACTCGCATATTATCTACAACATAATGTTAATAGTTAAATTAAGGGCAAAAAAATGCATCGAACCTGACCACTTTTGTGATTGTGTGTAGCCAACTATTTTTTTTTCTTATTGTGTGTACCGAACTTTATAATTTCGATCATTGTGTGTATTTTGTGACCTTACTTTTTTCAATTTTCGAAGGGTAAAATGGTTTTTTTATATGACAGAATAGTCACAAAATATAAACAATGATCGAAATTTGAAAGTTCAATACATACAATAAGAAAAAAATAGTTGGCTACACACAATCACGAAAAGTGTCAAGTTCGATGCATTTTTTTTGTCATTTGCACTTAAATTAAAACAACATAAACCTCAACACCCATGTCAGTTAAACAAAGTTAAGTCTTTCGTCCAACAAAAGTTTTTACATTATTAATCGAGATTAACACATAGAGAAAAGTTCATTTAAGGACTAGTTTTTTGTTACATACTAAGGGACAAATCCCCACCATCCATTTAGTTTAATCTAATGGTGGGGATTAACCTAAGATTAAACATGGAAACCTAAGTCCATGTCTTTTGTTTTTCCTTTTTATATGTCTTTTTCATTATTCACTTTTTTTATTTTTTTCTTTTTTTTTTTCTTTTTATTTTTTTTTTGGGCTTTTTTTTTCCAATTAACGTTATATATTTTTTCCTTTTTTTTTCTTCTAATTCATTTTTTTTTAAATAAGTCAAGCTTTTCTATTTTAAATAAATTCACAATTTTTTCTCACTTTATTACGTTTTCGTCTGTTTTCACATGATTAGATACGTTTTCAGACGTTTTTGTCTGTTTTCAGATGTTTTTTACCGTTTTTATACGTTTTCGTCCGTTTTTTTACGTTTTCATCTGTTTCAGACGTTTTTGTTCATTATTATACGTTTTCGTCCGTTTTTTTTACGTTTTCGTCTGTTTTCAGACGTTTTTATCCGTTTTCGACAGTTTTTATATGTTTTCAGACGTTTTTGCCCATTTTCATACGTTTTCATCCGTTTTTATACGTTTTTGTCCGTTTTCAGATGTTTTCGTCCGTTTTTATACGTTTTTGTCCGTTTTTGTCCGTTTTCCTACGTTTATATACGTTTTCGTCCATTTTCATACGTTTTCATCCGTTTTTACACGATTTTATCCGTTTTTATACGTTTTCGTCCGGTTTCATATGTTTACATTTGTTTCCGTCTGATTTCATACGTTTTCTTCCATTTTTTTATGTTTTCGTCCGTTTTTAGACGTTTTCGTCCTTTTTCCTACATATTCGTCTGTTTTCTTACATTTTCGTTCATTTTCATAGGTTTTCGTCCGTTTTTCAATCTTTTTGGCCAATTTTAGACGTTTTCATACGTTTCTGAATATCACAAGTGATATTCGGTGATAATCAGACGTTTTTGTCTGTTTTCGTCCATTTTTGTCTGTTTTCAAACGTTTTCGTCTATTTTCATACGTTTTGGCAGTATTTATACGTTTTCAGACGTTTTTATCCGCTTTCAAACGTTTTCATCAATTTTTTACATTATCGTCTATTTTCAGACGTTTTCGTTTGTTTTTATATGTTTTCGTCTGTTCTTATATGCTTTCATCCATTTTCATCTGTTTTCATACTTTTCAGCAGTTTTTATACGTTTTCGTCCGTTTTCATCAATTTTTCATACGTTTTTGTCCCTTTCCAGGCGTATTTTTACGCTTTCATACGTATTCGTTCGTTTTCATATGTTTTCGTCCGGTTTCATACGTTTCTGAATATCACAATTGATATTCTTAATATCACAAGTGATTTTCTTTGATATTCAAAATATCACTTGTGATATTAATAATATCAATTGTGATATTCAGAAACATATGAAAATGAAAGAAAACATATGAAAACGAACAAAAACAGAAGAAAACGTAAGAAAGTGAAAAAACGCGAATTAAAAAAATGTGAAAATCACTTATAATATTCTGAATAACACTTGTAATTTTCTGAATATCACTTTTGATATTCAGAATATCACTTGTGATTTTCATGTTACAAAACATTAGTTGAATATCACTTGTGATTTTCCGAATATCACTTGTGATTTTCTGAATATCACTTGTGAGTTTGAATGATTACGCTAAGGAAAAACGAATGAGAGCGATTTAAACACACTATATTAACAATAACGCGAAACCTAATTAACCTAAAACGTAAAGTGAAAACTTAAAATCAGAAATTGCTTATACGTAAGCAGAAAAATAAGCCAAACGGCTTAAATAGAAGCTATCACTTTATTTATGTTTTTGGTTTTTCGTATTTTACAAACTACTTTTACAAACGTAACCTAAATTTAAAAACGTAAAAGTTATGTAACTAAAACGCGAGTTAAAATTAAAATAAACGCGAGTGCGCGAAATAAAAAGTGAATTTTATGCTAGGCTAACCCTACGGACATGAAAATTACATTTTTACGATCCTAACGATAAAAGAAAATTTTAGAAAATGAAAATTATTTTTTTGACTTTTTAATTATTTATTACTAATTAAAAACTATTTAAATACTAATAAATCTAATTTAAATTACAAAAAAATATTAAATGAACAGTAATAAATATAAAAATTTTCCTAAAAATAGTTAATACTATTAGTGAGCTATGAAAAATATAAAAATGCTAACAAGCTTATTAATAAGCTGAAAATCAGCTTATAAGCTTATATAAGCTAAATGGAAACAAGATTACTATAAAAGAGACTAGGGGAATGTAAAACAATAACAATCACATGGCCCAGATGGTGCTTGGTGTTGGTCTGATGTTGACCAGGTCAAACCACCAGGTCAGGGGTTCAAACCTGGCTAGTGGCACTTTTTCTTTTTATTTTTCTTTTTGACTTTTTTCTGTTGCAAAACTAATTACCAACATTAATAAGCAAACTTTTGTGAAGAAGCTGCTACTGAAAAGCTTTTAATTAGCTTATACAATCTTAAATCCCAAACAGTTAAGGCTTAGGTGAAAAAGGAGTTTTTGAAACAAGCTAAAAGCTAACAAATAAGCTCATAAGCTGGAACAAAAGCACAAATAAGCTAAACACAATCTCAGACACATAAGAACATCACAACATCAACAATTAACAACAAGATTCAAAGATTAAACCAGAAATCAAACAAGCTTATATACATACTGATTGTATCAGCAGGAACAGTCCAAATGGGAAACTTTGAAGGGCAAACTAAGCAGGGTAATAAGAACTAATTGGAAATCAAAAAGCAAACTTCTAAAGAATACCTAAGGGACTTTCTAAATCAACAAGAATCAAGGGTTTTGATCAAATATTGAACCAGATATGGGCAACGAAAAACGGGTAAGTTTGGGGTATGCTGGGTGCAGGGGACAAATTGGCTCAACTGACTACTTTCAGCCACAGTAAGCTAACAAGCAAAAATTCTACAAATTAAGATAAAATCATTCTAAGATATACTAGCTGCCAAAATAGTTGCATAGCAATTTTTAGGACTTAACTCCTAATATTGAGGAAATTAAAAATGGGTATCAAGGTGGGTCTGTGCATATGGCTGCTGATGGCAGGGGTGTTGATATAAAATCACAAGCATGCACAAGCTTGTGCAAAACTTGAAAAAGCTACTGGGGGCTACACTTAACCTAAATAAGCTAACCTACTCCTAGATAAGCTAATTGGTTCAAATGAAAAAGGGTGGACTGACTGATGTGCAGGCCTGCTTGTATGTTTTCGCTGCAGGGTGCAACAGGTCACCTAGCTCACTTTGAGCTTATATTTAAGCTAGCAATAGGATTCCAAAATTCAAATTTATTTTTTTATTATGAACCACAAGCTAGCCAATGGTCCACTAAAAGAAATTGCTTAAGCTCAAATACTAAAAGCCAAGGATTAAAAGGTGAAAGTAGAACAAGCTTGAACTGATTCAGTATCATAACAGACCTGGGCTGCTGAGTGAGAATATGTCAAGAATTGAGAACTCTTGACTAATAATTCTACACTACTAGGTGTATAATAGATGCAAAGTCCTAGATAGAGCAAGTCTAAACCAATAATATCAACCAATGAACTCAAATCTATGATCCATCCTAGCCTACCATTAAAAACAGTCTAAGACTAAAGCTATGGAGAAATTGATCTAAAGGATTGAAATCTAAATGGAATTCCTAAATTTAACTACAAATCTACTAATAATAAAGTTTAAAAGCTAATTGAATTTAGAAATTTGGTAAAAAGAAGTTTTCACTAACTGAGATCTATTGTGCCAAACACTACTTTAGAGTGGACTGTTTTGAGTTTAAAACTAGAGCAAGCTGATATAAGGCAAGATTTGTGAAAGTCCACTCTTAAATAAGTTACTTAAATCCTAAAAAGTGAATTCTAATATTGAATAAGCAGTATACTAAACTAATTCACAAGAAACAACAACAGGATAACAAGAAACAGTTTTTATGTCTAATTTAAACCAACTTACTTCAAGTTATGACTAATCAATAATAAGCTACACTATACTATTTTAAGCAGGAAAGAAGACAGAATAAGCAATGGGCAATAATCAAATTCCAAATAAGCAGTGGTAAAAAGCAGAAGGTAAATAAGCAGTTATACTTAAACCAAGTTCAAAACTTTTATTGAATTTAAAAAGGGAAGTTACAAACTGAGATTGAGAGTTAAAACACTTAATAAAAATTAAACTAAAAGCTATTTCTACACTACAATTACCTACTGCCATCAAATGGCTTACAATTAACCTATTTATACTAAAAATATTAGGGTTTCCCATCTTTGGCTTCTTGTGCTTCTTCTGAGCTTCATCACAGCCTTTGGATTGTCTCTGAATGATCTTGGCCATTGGCTTCATTATCTTGGCGGGAAAAAAGGATTACAATTTGGCTTGTAGCCTTTAGCAGGGAACATGTTTTGGAATGGAGTGGTGGAAAGGTAGTGGAGTAGGGGTGGCGTGTTGGTAATTGGAGTGTGATGATGGTGTTGGGTGTAGGCAGGGGTAGGGTTGCAGGTTTTTGGACGAAGGTGGAGGGGGTAATAAAAAAAGGGGGGATTTATTATTAATGAAACCATATGAAAACATATAAAAATGGACGAAAACGTATAAAAACGGACGAAAACGTATGAAACGGACGAAAATATATGAAAACGGACGAAAACGTATGAAAATGGACAAAAACGTAAGAAAACAGACGAATATATATGAAAACGGACGAAAACGTATGAAATAAATTCCAAAACAGATGAAAACGTAAGAAAACGGACGAATATATATATATGAAAACGGACGAAAACGTATGAAAACAGGCGAAAACGTAAGAAAATAGACGAAAACGTATGAAAAAAATTCGAAAACAGATGAAAACGTAAGAAAACGGACGAAAAGGTATAAAAACGGACGAAAACGTATTAAAATGGACGAAATATATGAAAACGGGTAAAAATGTAAGAAAACAGACGAAAACGTATGAAAACGAGCGTAAACGTAAGAAAACAGACGAAAACGTATGAAAACGGATGAAAATGTATGAAAACGAACGAAAACGTAAGAAAACTGACGAAAATGGAAAAAACAACGAATATGTATGAAAAACGAAAAAAACGCAAAAAAAAAAAAAAAAAAAAGAAAAAAAAAAACTTTAATTAAAGGAAAAAAACATGAAGTTAAAAACAATGAAAGAAAAAAAAAAAAAAAAAAAAAAAAAGAAAGAAAGAAAAAAGGAGAAAAAATGAATAAATAAGATAGACAAAAGGATAAGAAAAAAACATTGACTTAGGTTGTCTTATTAAATCTTAGGTTAATCACCACCATTAGATCAAACTAGATAAATGGTGAGGATTTGTCCATCAGTTTGTAACAAAAACTTAGTTTATAAAATAACTCACCTCTTAACACATAATGAAAAAGTTTATGTAAAAACACATGCATAATTATTAGTTGTACTTATATTACAATTACAAAACATTAAACACGGGTAAATTCTTATATATCCATATATTAAATTAAATTTTAAAATAAATTTGATTCATATATAAACCTCGTATGTGCACGAGACTTATAAATAGTAGATCTTAAATAAGTTAGCACTTATCCGAACCAAGTATCAACACTAGTAGCACTAGTTGCAGACTTGCAGTTCGTAGAAGACGAACAAAACTCGCCAATAGTTTTAGCAAAATAATACGAGTACAAAGCAAAATTGATCAGCTAAGCCGTAAAGGTCCCAACTTCAATGGGCCTGTATTCTCTAAAGAAACCCATTAACGGATTCATAATTAAGCAACAAACTCTTTGGTTATTTTGGGCCTTTGACAGCGTGACTACTGACCCGTGCAATGCAATCCTCGAACAAAAAGAGAGGTATCAACAAGTTTTGCTTATGAAATATTGGTAGCCTTTGTGTCACAAAGAAGTCTCATTAAACCAAACAGAAATTCTTTGTGTGTAAAAATATACATTAATAATACGCAAATCATTACAAGGCCCAGAATATTAAATGTGATGCGTTAAATTGATACAAATATATACTAGTTAAACATAGTCTCGCGGGTGTAAACGAGACAAAGCAGATCGAACTTTGGGAGAGCTAGACTCGACAATATTATATTCGGCTTGAGCTCGGCTTGTTAGCTCCACGAGCCTTCATAAGAGAAGCTAAAGCTTGGCTCGAGAAAATTTGAATTTGGCTCACGTGTAGCTCGAAAACCTCTATTTGTGTGTATTGATGTGTTTTTTTAACCTACCAAAAGTGAAATATAACATTAGCTTAAAATGTGGCCCGAGCTCAGCTCGAAAAGCTTGATAAGTATTTTCATGTAGTATATCTTAACTACTTATAAAGTGAAAATAGTCAAAGTGGAAAAGTGAAAACTTAATTTTTGATCAATGCCCATAATGCCCTTCTTTAAAAGTGGAATATTCAAACCTGGTTAATGTAAAAGAAATAGGCATTTGGAAAGTATTTAATGTATTCAATGATAATTGCTGAACATTGCTATATTCCATCTATTACATCACACATTTGGCAACTATTAATCTAAATTAGGAAGACATCGAATAGCATTCACTCTACATGGTTGTATTCCAATAGAAACTTATGACATAAAAATCTGACCTAAACCATTTATCTCTCTACAAAACAATCGAACCTCTTTCTCACACACTAAACTAAACATATCTCTCTCTAAACATCACCCCTACAGCCACCGCCACCGTATCTGTCGTCTGCCTAGGTCACCACAATCTTATGGTTGTGTAAGTGGTTTTGGTAGGCTAGGTGGACACCGTATCTACCGTACCACCACCAAATCCGATCAAATTAGTAAAAACTGGTGGACCCCACTATTCGGCTGGTCATCTGAACCTGACTACATTGATGACTCACTAATAGCAACACTTTTCCAGCAAGATGTGACGTCAGCATGGAAAATGATCGGAGAACAGTTAGATCTTCGGTTAGTTTTAGCGATGAGAAAGCGAAGAAGCTGAGGATGATGACTCTGCTATTGCTTCTCGTTTGCCTTCTGATTTCTCACATCACAGTTAGTTAGTTAGTTAATACCGTTATGTGTAATTAGTTTTTTTTTTCTTCTTGTTTGTTTGGTGAGGTAACGATTATTTTAATGAAATGTTACTGCTACTGCTGAATAGATTTGGAAATGACATCTTGATATGATAATGTTATGTGTATTACTGTCACAACTCGTAATTTTTGGTCATTTTCCAAACTTCGACAATCTACTATTCATCAGTTACTATTCACCAATTACTATTCATTGTTTTACTATTCATCATTTTCGAGGTCAATTCGATATTCTGAGAAGCGTTCAGAAATTTTACTATTCACTTGACACTATTCATTTCCGGAAGAAATTTCACTATTCACGTGCATTACTCATTTCATCGTAAATTTAGTTTATGAGTATTTAAATTCGCGTAACCAAATTGGTTCAGGAGCGAATTCATGCATTATCACTGGGACATTTCATACGGACTAGAAATAGTCTACATATCATCATTATGGCACTTGCATACTATTCCACTCGTAGGATATTTAAATTAATACTTTTGGTATAATTAACTTTTACGTATGTTTATTTTTAATAAACGTTAACACGCGACCAATAATGTGGCTAACACGTCCGACACTCCCGACTATGATCCCAATATATTTTTATATTCATTTTTATAATATAAAAATTATAATATTAATTTACCCGGTATTTTTGGAAATTTATTTATTTCGTATCGTACGTCTAATTTAATTACGACGGTTTTCATAAAAGTTAAACGACGATTAATCAAACACTCAATATTTATACCCAACATATTTTTACAATTTTTATAACTTTATTATGTCCCGGTTAACTCCGTTAAAATTTATTTTTAGTTAACTCGGTACCCGGTATCCACAAAAACTAAAATATCTAACTTAACTTACACAATAATACATAAAATCTCATCTTTTCTTCCTACCCCATCACCAAACCTCTTACACCTTTGAAATTTCTTACTAACTCAATTAAAACTTGTCATAACTTGTCTAGACTAGAAATATAAAACTTAAAACTACACATTCTCATTCATTTCACAAAATCAAAAGCAAGTAAACTCTCTTTTTCTCTCCTCTTTGTGGTGCTCGGTTCATCAAGAAAAAAAAGGAGAAACCATAATTTTTCAAGATCAAGTATAAAATATAGTGTATTTTGTACTCCTTTTAGAGTTTTGAAAGATAAACTCAAGGTTTACTTAGGTTTTTCATCCTCCAATCTCTTCATCCTTCAAGTAAGTATAAGAAACTCATTTTTATAATTTTACCAAGTTTATACAAGATCCATATGATATATATACTAGATCTACATGCATATGCTATTTATACCACTTTATTTTATAAACTTTTAACTTTGAAAGCCTAGAAAGTGATTTTTGGTTAGATCCTTGTTAGATCTACTTGGTTATGATGTTTAGGAACCTATGACACCCTAAGAAGGTGTATGGTAGGATTAGACTAGTTTTGTGGTGATTGAAAGTGGTTTGATTGAAGATGGAACTAGATTAGAACCCTAGAAATGATTTTTGAAACAATAGAAATACCTGCTGTCCCTATTTTTAATTTGTGGGAAAATCAGTGGTTGATGGTTAATTTTTGACCAAAGATTTAGAAAATACTTTTAAAAACGAAACTTTAGGCGAAAGAACGGATTAAAACGAGCTTATAACGAAGGAGATATGATTTTTGTAAATTTAACGACGAAAACTATTTTTATAAAAACTGCATGCTGTTTGGCAGTTTTCGACGGGCAAAAAGAGGTGTTAAACGTAACCTAGAAGAGCCGAGTTATCAAAAATATACTAGTATATACAAAAACGAATCCGTGGATATAAAGAACGAGGAAAATGAGCTTAAAACGACCAAGTTATACCCGTTTTAACATCGTCAAAACTATATATATATATTTGGTCACAAATAAAGATAATAACTTACGCACTAGATGGTATATTTTCTAGAAATGGTACTAAGGACTATATTCTTAACAAATGAATACGTATGACCCAAGAGAATATTTATACAACTTAACGACGTTATTTTAAGGTTTTTGATACGAGGAATATAACGCTAACAATTTTCATACAAGATAATACGACAAGTTATATACTTCTATATTTGGACTTATTTTTCCTAAGTATGGAAACTATTTTACTATGACGATAACTAGTATTTCCAAATTACGAGTGGTATGGGTATCATGTGCATGTGCATTCATTACATCACGGCATGATCTAAATTAGATCACAATTATTCATTTAGGTTGCGGCTAGTGTTCGCGCCTCATTGTCCCGATTACTTTACCATCGTTGTGCCATCTTTGTACTATCACTCCAGGTGAGTCTTCATAGCCCCGTTTTTAGTACTTATTTGATTTTAAATCCCACGGGGGAGAATACATTGCACAATTATTTTTGTACATGCCCAAGTATTAAATTCCATACATTGCTTAAGTTGTTAGTACTATCACTTCAAGTCCCCTTTATTATCATGGACCGTTAATTATATTGCCAAGCGAGAGTGAGTGGATAGATCTATCGAGGGTGACGCCTCCATTCGTGTTTGGGTTGCTCCATAAGGAAAACGAATGCATTTCATGTCTAATTATAGTACGAGTGCCTGATAAACACTCCTTTGGGGCCAATTTTTAGTACGTCTAGCTTCGGGGTCATGAGCTTAAGATCAATGTAGCATTTTGACATATTGTCACCTTGCTTTTACTATTACTTTACTTGTGGCTATTGTACATACGATTTAACTTACAAACCTATGATTATTCACCAACTTTATGTTGACCGTTTTCGCAATGTATTTCTCAGGTTTTTAAGGTAGCTCATGTTGCATACATTTGGACCTTCATGGAGTCGCGGAGTCGACGCGTCTCACTATATTTTCTGCACTTATGATACGTTTGATCTTGTTGAATTTGTTTTATCTAAATTGGCAATACCTTTTGGGACCTAAGTTTTGTAAACTCTGAATGTTTTAATGATCAAATGATGTATTTTTCCAAACGACACTTTAGGTCGTTCAATATGACTGTAACTGTGGTGCTATGACAGTCACCCCCAGGTATTCCATTCCGCCGCCATACAGGTAAATTGGGGGTGTGACTGATTGGTATCAGAGCTAAGGTTATAGCGAACTAGGATGTATCTTGGACCCTAGACTATAACCACAACATCATAGCATCTCATCATTTCATCATAGGTGCATATTCATTATACATGTTGTTTCATGCACACACTGTGCGAGTTATTTATACCCATACTCCTATATATATATATGATTATATTGACCTGGTTCACAAGTGACATGTCTTCAAATACTCACCCTGTTATCCTTTTATCGGATTCCGACGTTTAAGATACCCTGTTATCTTCCACTACAATTATACCACCAGTTGCACTTATGCCGCCATTAGCACCATTGATTTGTTATAGGAATAAGGTTTTCCTATCATTCAACCTATACATTGAATGCCGTTTGGTAGAGTATTCAGACTTAATTTTAATGGACTTATTAGGATGCTTATTACAAGGGAGATAGTATGTTTTCTTTCCTCCACTAGTAGGGCGCTTACTACTCAGGTACTACCACCACCGTCAGCTACTTATTTCACTATTGGTCGTCCCATAGTGCGTACTTCAGTTTTACCTCTTAGATGTCGCGAGTTAGCGCGAAAGAGGGTAGTATTCCATTTACTATTATCACCATCACATCTCAGAGACTTTACACCCATATATGACAGGCCACTTAAGAAGCAACTACTATTTGACATACCATTACCATCTACTACACGTTACACCACCTTATAGGTTTGAGGTTGGTGAGAGTTTGAGAGCCTCTACTGCTCGACAACCTACTACTCTTCATCGTTAGACGATGATCTCTAATTATTTGAGATTACCCACGAGTGTTTGGACGATACACTCTGAATAATACCACAAGCCTCACAAACACAATAAGAATTGCAACAAATTGCCCAAGGGTGGCATCTATCACAAGGACTCTATATTATCTTAGATATGATCGACTCGTACCTCCGCAACACAATAAACCAACAAGATACTTTGAACGGTACTATACCATCATAATGGAACTCATCACAACTCTCCCTTCATTATCAAGTTGGATTACACCACATTCTAAGCCGATAACTACATCATTAGTCGCTCTAGCAATACTCCACCGACCAATGTGGTCACAATAGTAGATTTGACATGTAATTACAACTTTGGAAATATGCAAGTAAGACAATAGGATTAATAAAGACGAAGATGTCTTTACGATTAGATGGTCACGTTGACCAAGATAAGAGTGACTACCCTAGTTTTTCGTGTTTCGGAGATAATAGCAATTCAAGTAAGTCAAAGTCAAATTAAATTTTTGTACAAACAAAAAGATTTCTTGCAAACCTTACGAAGTACGACAAATTATTGATTTTCAATGGTTGGATTTAAAACTCATTTTTGTTTAAGCAACAATCTTCTTGAACTCCCTTTTTCCAAAGACATATATATATATATAAGATATTGTTTTTATCAAAATACAAAATATTTCGTAGTCACATCTTTTACATAACTATATTCATTACAAACTTCAAATAAAGTCACTCCAAGATACATTTATGACCAAATTTCACAATGTTTCACTCAAATAAATGTCGTTAATTTTAGAAACCATATCTCCAAGAAGGAACGCGCATAACTCATGAACGAATCTCGAAAGCAACCACTACACCTACTTACTATTTGACCTTAGATGCGAAAGAAACCCCTCTACCAGAGATTGCCAATATTGATACACCATGCCTTAACACCAATACTTCAAATTACGACCTTTTTTCGCTCATTCCATATTATAAGACTCTCACACTAGTATAAGTTCGTTGGATTAAAAGATCAAGGTACAATTACTCAACAAAATTTATATTCTTTTCGGAGACCGATATAGCTTAGTCACATTGGGACAAGACCTCATTTTCATGAAAGAATATCGAGAAGTTTCACCTGACCATAAGGCATTTAGCTTGCATTCGTGGCAAATCAAAACATCATTCGATGTGGTACCTACTTGACTCAGATCACCTGGACAACAATTTCCATTCTTTATACATTTTAGTCATGCCTAGAGGGATTACACATTTGAACCTGTGAATGTTACCTAGTATAAACTCTCGAAATATTCCAAATCATTGGCACCAAATTTCTGCCCTATATCCTTTCATACATAGACTATCCTTTTCAATTGACTGTAGATGCCTTAACGACACGTCCATCCTTCACGCTCTCAATATTACTACCATATTCTCGACCACTTCATAATCACAAACCACTGCCCTGTTATGAACTAAGATGCTTACATTCTTTAAATAAGTGGATTAGTAGACTATTACCATTCCATAGTATTTACCCATGTATCCAATAAACCATTCAACGAGTTTTATTTCAAACTATTTTACTACCTTATGGGGAAATTGTTTTTACCGAATTTCTAAAATAAGCCGTTTTGTTACCGTACTATAAACTGATTTTTCCGATATTACGCCAAATATTTACTATTATTACGCGAAACAATTTTTATATTACTTTGAAAGGAAATAATTAGTATACCATTTTTAATAACAATGCGTTGAACACCATCTAAAGCTTTTGAGAAAAATAATATTATTTTGACTAAATCAAGCATCGCATCATTAGTCCTCAACTATACATAGCCTGATCACCTATGTATAATTCAGGAAGGATTATGCCATGAAGGAAATAGTTACTTTTTTTAAAGTATTGCTAATAACAATCTTCATTTAAAAGCGTTTTAAACAAGTAAACTCTTTTATAAATGTCTCTTTCTGACAAACTCTCCCTGGATACTTACCCCACCTGTCACCCACTTAGCCATTAAGTTGGACTTTCCATTAACTTCTTTAGGAGAGACTTTCCGTATCAAGTACTAGGAAAATTCCTCGATACAAGAAAAACAATAAAAGGATTACGGAACTATAATACCTAGACTAAAAAAAAAAAATTTATAATCCAACAACAATCCTAAGATACCACGAGACCATCCGACTCACCATCTCTGACCTAGTTGTCCAATTTATTATTCAAAGGTACTAGCTAGACTGAGCTATAGGACCGAACACATGGTGAAGGTATGCTAAGCAACACTATAGAAATAAACCAAGCCTTCTAACCGATATTGTAGAGTGTTTTGAATTAACATGGTCTCATCCATACGCAAACTTCCCTGTAATGAGTTTTCACCGAGAATGATTGATTCGAATTATGGATATCGATATAGATTCCCCTAAAGCGTTGTGTCCTCAAGAAATTCTAGATAACCTCACCTATACATCAAGAGAGGCATCAGGCCCAAACATATCTCCCCAGCTTCATGTGGAAATGAAATAGACATTCATCGACATAGTATCAATGGACACCCTCATTTTGCCAACATGATGACAATTTCAACGATAAACCATTTCAGGACTTAAGTTGGTTGAATACCTAGGCTTGTAGTTTTGTCGGATAATCGCCAATAGGCATTTTCTAATATCAGGAACTAAACGTTAGACATCTATGCATTTATGCGAACATTACCTATCCTACTATTTTATCCTTGTTAGTGTTTTCACTTTTAAATGACGTTGATTTCAAAATTTTGTCCATACAAATCACATATCTCGTAGAAAATAATTTTGAATTGCCTATTTTGGATAAATACGATCCTTTTTAGCCAATATTTACTTGAACCATTATACAATGAGAAATGTATAAACATCAAACTTTGGTAAACAGTCCTATTCACAACCTATTTGAAAACCGCGTCACACTTCCTAACTATTGAATTTTGAATCATCAAGAAAGATATTATTTAGTAAACCATTTGCTCCATTTTCTAAATTCGTTTATTCGGAAAAAGATTTCGACCAAAAACTCAAAAATCGTGAGATAAATTTTGAAAACCAATCACCATGCTACGTCGCTTATGCATTTAGGGCTTTGTGATTTGACAATAAGGAATATTGGAATATGTGACGAAGGAAATTAGGAGGAACACCATAGAACGATTACAAACGTCAGTAATGGAGACCAAGCACAGTAGGCAAAGAATGACACATGTCTTAGCAATCCATTAGACCAAACACAAAGAATCAAACATTGTTACCCATATTCTATCTTCTTCGTATAACGCCGTGTTCGAAAGACGTAACGTTGTGGAATTAGTCACAAGATTTATTGTACCAATTCAATTATTCCTGATAAAGGTAATCGAATCACCTTGGACTTCTAGCAATCATTTTAAGATTACCTTCAGAACCCTATTTAGACGTAAACACCGCCTATTATCCTCAGACCGATGGTCAGAACGAGAGAATGATTCAAACATAGGAAATTTATACTCAGAGTATGAGTGATTGACTCTAGAAATGGTTGGACTAACCATTTACCATAAATCAGATTCTTTTACAACCATAGTTATCGCGCGAGCATAGAGACTACACCATTTGAGGCACTTTATGGTCGAAGTACCAATTACCCATTTACAGACCGAAATCGGAAAGTTAAATTCACTGGTCTAGAACTAAACTATGGAACAACAAAGGAAATTTCACAAGTCAAGAACCATTTACAAGCAACGAGAAACTGGTAGAAGTTAGGTTGGTACATGACGCACATCATACGGATTGGGTATCCTTGAATAGCAAACTAACCAGATTCACGTGAGAGAACGAACTAAGTTGAAAGCTTTGCCTTGGAGAGGCATGATACGATTTTGGTAACACAAGAGATTAAACCTTTAAGTATATTGGACCATTTCAGATTCATGTTAGAATCGACCAGCTGACATATAAGATTTGAGTTCTGACAGAGTTCAGCAACATATATTACCCATATTACTTTATAAACCTGAAGAAGCACTGATCATCTATTGACGAACCAAACTCGGAAAAAGCCAAACTCACTATTCCAATAGGCATTCATGAAATAACCAGAAATTTCCTACAAGTCAAGAATCAATTACAAATTCTACAAGTTGTAAACCATTAAAACTTCAAGTTGGTAGCCAGATCATGTTGAAAGTTCTGCCTAGGAAAGGCATGATATTATTCGGAAAAATTTGGAAAGTTAAAACCGATATACACTGGACCACTTAATAGTTCAGACAGAGTAGGCCTAGTGGCCGTCAGACTTGAGCCTTGTTAAAGAACAGCCGGATTACACAACTATGTTTCTCCTATGCAAATCCCAGGAAATGACTTTCAGATTAGTCACTTATGATTCCATTGGAAGGAATCCAACCCAATGACCAACCTAAACCTTGTAAGAGAACCACTAGAAATCATGGACTGTTAGGTCGAACGGTTGAAGCAGAGTCGAATTCCTATCGTGGAAGTTCGCTGGAATTCTCAAATATTATCATCTTTTCACCAATATCACTTCAGAGACCAATACAAACTGAACTTCAGGACGAAGTTCCTGTAAGAGGGGAAGACTGTCACAACTCGTAATTTTCGGTCATTTTCCAAACTTCGACAATCTACTATTCATCAGTTACTATTCACCAATTACTATTCATTGTTTTACTATTCATCATTTTCGAGGTCAATTCGATATTCTGAGAAGCGTTCAGAAATTTTACTATTCACTTGACACTATTCATTTCCGGAAGAAATTTCACTATTCACGTGCATTACTCATTTCATCGTAAATTTAGTTTACGAGTATTTAAATTCGCGTAACCAAATTGGTTCAGGAGCGAATTCATGCATTATCACTGGGACATTTCATACGGACTAGAAATAGTCTACATATCATCATTATGGCACTTGCATACTATTCCACTCGTAGGATATTTAAATTAATACTTTTGGTATAATTAACTTTTACGTATGTTTATTTTTAATAAACGTTAACACGCGACCAATAATGTGGCTAACACGTCCGACACTCCCGACTATGATCCCAATATATTTTTATATTCATTTTTATAATATAAAAATTATAATATTAATTTACCCGGTATTTTTGGAAATTTATTTATTTCGTATCGTACGTCTAATTTAATTACGACGGTTTTCATAAAAGTTAAACGACGATTAACCAAACACTCAATATTTATATCCAACATATTTTTACAATTTTTATAACTTTATTATGTCCCGGTTAACTCCGTTAAAATTTATTTTTAGTTAACTCGGTACCCGGTATCCTCAAAAACTAAAATATCTAACTTAACTTACACAATAATACATAAAATCTCATCTTTTCTTCCTACCCCATCACCAAACCTCTTACACCTTTGAAATTTCTTACTAACTCATTTAAAACTTGTCATAACTTGTCTAGACTAGAAATATAAAACTTAAAACTACACATTCTCATTCATTTCACAAAATCAAAAGCAAGTAAACTCTCTTTTTCTCTCCTCTTTGTGGTGCTCGGTTCATCAAGAAAAAAAAGGAGAAACCATAATTTTTCAAGATCAAGTATAAAATATAGTGTATTTTGTACTCCTTTTAGAGTTTTGAAAGATAAACTCAAGGTTTACTTAGGTATTTCATCCTCCAATCTCTTCATCCTTCAAGTAAGTATAAGAAACTCATTTTTATAATTTTACCAAGTTTATACAAGATCCATATGATATATATACTAGATCTACATGCATATGCTATTTATACCACTTTATTTTATAAACTTTTAACTTTGAAAGCCTAGAAAGTGATTTTTGGTTAGCTCCTTGTTAGATCTACTTGGTTATGATGTTTAGGAACCCATGACACCCTAAGAAGGTGTATGGTAGGATTAGACTAGTTTTGTGGTGATTGAAAGTGGTTTGATTGAAGATGGAACTAGATTAAAACCCTAGAAATGATTTTTGAAACAATAGAAATACCTACTGTCCCTATTTTTAATTCGTGGGAAAATCAGTGGTTGATGGTTAATTTTTGACCAAAGATTTAGAAAATACTTTTAAAAACGAAACTTTAGGCGAAAGAACGGATTAAAACGAGCTTATAACGAAGGAGATATGATTTTTGTAAATTTAACGACGAAAACTATTTTTATAAAAACTGCATGCTGTTTGGCAGTTTTCGACGGGCAAAAAGAGGTGTTAAACGTAACCTAGAAGAGCCGAGTTATCAAAAATATACTAGTATATACAAAAACGAATCCGTGGATATAAAGAACGAGGAAAATGAGCTTAAAACGACCAAGTTATACCCGTTTTAACATCGTCAAAACTATATATATATTTGGTCACAAATAAAGATAATAACTTACGCACTAGATGGTATATTTTCTAGAAATGGTACTAAGGACTATATTCTTAACAAATGAATACGTATGACCCAAGAGAATATTTATACAACTTAACGACGTTATTTTAAGGTTTTTGATACGAGGAATATAACGCTAACAATTTTCATACAAGATAATACGACAAGTTATATACTTCTATATTTGGACTTATTTTTCCTAAGTATGGAAACTATTTTACTATGACGATAACTAGTATTTCCAAATTACGAGTGGTATGGGTATCATGTGCATGTGCATTCATTACATCACGGCATGATCTAAATTAGATCACAATTATTCATTTAGGTTGCGGCTAGTGTTCGCGCCTCATTGTCCCGATTACTTTACCATCGTTGTGCCATCTTTGTACTATCACTCCAGGTGAGTCTTCATAGCCCCGTTTTTAGTACTTATTTGATTTTAAATCCCACGGGGGAGAATACATTGCACAATTATTTTTGTACATGCCCAAGTATTAAATTCCATACATTGCTTAAGTTGTTAGTACTATCACTTCAAGTCCCCTTTATTATCATGGACCGTTAATTATATTGCCAAGCGAGAGTGAGTGGATAGATCTATCGAGGGTGACGCCTCCATTCGTGTTTGGGTTGCTCCATAAGGAAAACGAATGCATTTCATGTCTAATTATAGTACGATTGCCTGATAAACACTCCTTTGGGGCCAATTTTTAGTACGTCTAGCTTCGGGGTCATGAGCTTAAGATCAATGTAGCATTTTGACATATTGTCACCTTGCTTTTACTATTACTTTACTTGTGGCTATTGTACATACGATTTAACTTATAAACCTATGATTATTCACCAACTTTATGTTGACCGTTTTCGCAATGTATTTCTCAGGTTTTTAAGGTAGCTCATGTTGCATACATTTGGACCTTCATGGAGTCGCGGAGTCGACGCGTCTCACTATATTTTCTGCACTTATGATACGTTTGATCTTGTTGAATTTGTTTTATCTAAATTGGCAATACCTTTTGGGACCTAAGTTTTGTAAACTCTGAATGTTTTAATGATCAAACGATGTATTTTTCCAAACGACACTTTAGGTCGTTCAATATGACTGTAACTGTGGTGCTATGACAGTTACCCCCAGGTATTCCATTCCGCCGCCATACAGGTAAATTGGGGGTGTGACAATTACTATATTGCAGATTTGGAAATGATATCTTGATATGATAATATTATGTGTATATTGCAGTATAATATACCCGGTTGGGCGCTTTAACCATTCAGCCATGGATGCAAAGAGACTCAGCGAGTGAACTAATACTAACTTAAATAATTTGTACATATCAATAAAGTGATTGTTGTTTCAATGTTATCGTCGATCTTTTTTTTTTTTTTTTTTTTTTTTTTTTTTTTTTTTTTTTTTTTTTGAAGATTGTGTACCACTATGGCTGAGCATAATAGACCGTGACCGAACCGAAGTCTGGACTTCGGTTCAACATTTTTTTCGGTCCGGTTTGGTTTTACTTTAAACCGTTATTCTTTGTTAGACCGGACATGATTGACTCGGATTTGGACCAAACATTTTTGTCCAGTTCTCGGTCTGGTGTTTTGGGCGTTTTGGTCCGATCTGGGTCGGTTTAGGCCGGTTCTTGGACCGTGATCAGGCCATTGTTTAAGTTTATAATACTACCTTTAATCAAATTATTATTTACAAAATGAAATGAAAAGCATTAATTAATTGTTAAATGATAAAATTGTATTTTAGTTGCATATTTAAAAATCAAGCCAGTTATTAAAATGTGTGTTTTATTTAGATGGATGATAATTTTAAAATGGAGAGTAACTTTATTACAAATAATTGTAATTAAAATGGGGAGTAACTTTAAAATGGTTTATGATATTGGCTTCCAATAATGAACAAATACATTAGAAATAAAAAGTAATTTACCAAAATTCAATATTTATATGAAAATGCTCAAGTCACTGTCAATTCATTTAACATGCCGCCATGCTTTGAGGTTGGTATACTTATTGTTGTTTGCCACTAGATATCTCGTCGCTTAATATTTTGGTTATTTCACGTTTTATCACAAAAATAACTGTTTGCCGTTAGAAAATTCCGTTGCTATGCACGGGTACTCATCTAGTTTACATATAAGCCTTTATCTATACTATATATAAAAGAAAAATCAAAAAGTGAAAACTTAAAACTAATTTAGGAAACTAATTTGTTCTTTTACTTAAATGGAAGACTGAAACTAATTTAGAAAACTTAAAACTAATGTATCTCATTTCTTGAATATTGAAGTTAGCTATTAAAATTTATTCTTTTACTTAAAATCATTATATGTTACAATAATTTACAATTATATATTGATTTTTTTACGTTGTATAAATAAATGTTATACGAAACACCTAACCAAAATATCACAATCATAATTATGTGTCGCGATCCCGTTGCAATCCACGGATACTTGTCTAGTAACAGAAAAACCACAATTTCTTAAAAGTGAAAAAGTGTAAGCTTAATCTATCTTAGGAAATATTGAATAAAAATTAAGTGAAAACTTAATCTATATTAGGAATATTTTGAATTTTAATAATCCCTTATATTTATACAAAATTCAAAAAGTGAAAACTTGATCTATCTTAAGAAATATTGAATAAAAATAAGTGAAAACTTAATTTGTATTAGAAATGTTTTGAATCTTAATAATCCATTATTTTTTATACAAATTCGTCCCTTGTGCTCTTCCTCTGCTAACCAAATCACAAAGAGGCCAAATAGGCCTAGGATGGCCTTTTTAGGCTTTCTCTCCTTGAGTAAATAGTCAGAGTTCAAGAACAAAAATAAAAGTCTAATTAATTATGTATACTGTAGATTATGCATTACTATTTTTCAAATTTAAAATTAACCTCCTATATAAAGCAAACTTGTTCTAAATTTTCTCCCCTCAAAGATACTAATCAACTGACATGTGGAAATTACTTTGATCTGGTGTGTCCATTTTTTTTCCAACTGTTTTGGGCGGAACTCATTATCCCACTCTCATTATAAACATTTCTCCTCATTAAAAAAAAACACACACAATCTCCTCCTCTCAACCCCTCTTCACCAAACCCTAACCGATATAATTAATAAACTAAATCAAATCCATGGAACATAAATCAAAAACTCACAAAATCAATCGCATGAACCCTAACAAATACATCCAATGGATTTCGATTTTTAGGGTTTTTTAAATTGGGGGTGTTAATACAAAAGTTGGGCGTTCCTTATTTGGACTCCTGTTTTCGTACCAATTGGATCTTAATACTTGAGACCTGCGCACTAAGAAAGCAAACAACACCGTTAGGCTTATCGTGGGATTGTCTCCCACGATTATCCTCCGGCGTGAGAGTAAGTAATCGGTTTTAGGGTTATAGTGAAGAGTTAGGGTTATTAGATGATACCTTAATGAGGGCCGAGATGCCCTTTATATACAAACGGAATCCTTATTGGTTTCGTGTTCCTTACTCTTTGGTGTATGCCTATTAATGCGGTCTTGTGATCCTTATCCCATAAATAAGAGATCACATATCAAGACCATAAATAATAATTATGAATTTGGGCCTTTGTAAGCCCAAATCTTGATCATGATAGCCCATGCATGATGGGCTTAGATATTAGTAGTGTCCATTGGTCGGGTTCATGACCCAAGTGCGGACTATACGTCATCATGTCCCCCCAGTCTAGTATGTGCAAGGTGCAACCGCGTATGCTAGACTAACAACTGTCGCGGAAAATTATCAAGAATGCATGGCAGGGAAGCTTCAATTATTTCCCGCCAAAAAGAATTATACGGTGTATCTAGTCCAAATTAGTCCCGAATATCCCACGGAAATCGTGAGGAGGTGGGTGAAAAGTGCATGACCTTTTGATCTCCTAGCCACACGATTAGAACTAGTGGGATCCACGTGTCAAGTATCCATGTTAGTATGTAACCCTATATAAAGGGTATCTCCCTTTTCACTGTGATTATCACAGTAAAAATACCATTTCCGCCATTGTTAAGCTTTTCAAACTCAGTCAAGAAATCAATCATATATTAAGGTAATAGCGCGTGCGCATCTGAAACCATCAAATTTTAAGAATGGTTCTCAAGTTAATCCGATTTTAGCTCCGATATAACCGAGGATGAACTTCGTGAGTTCACCTCAGATTATTATATTCCCCTCGCGTTGCACCCGGTAGTACCGGTGGTGACTGCATCCATGGTTGATTTCCCTGAGGGAAAAATAGGGGTATACACGTGCTTTTTAGAATTTGCGAATCAGCGCGTGCCTATTTCGCTATTCTTGTGCGATGTCCTTAATTATTATCGCCTTTATATATCCCAGCTGCACTGCATAGGCGCAACTAAAATAACCAATTTTGAAGTAAACTGTCGTTTGCTGGCAATTAACCCCACCATCAATCTCTTCCACGTGTTTTATCACACAACGTGGTCAAACGGGTGGGTATCCTTTTCCAAGCGCGCAGGGCGCCTTCAATGCTATACGGAAAAGTTAGACGCACTTAGGAATTGGAGAGAAAGGTTTTTCTGGGTTGATGATACAGTGTTCCCTTGGACTTTTGAGTTCTATACCCAGGGGACGTTACAAAAGGATGAGCGCCCAAACCCCAGGATATACAGCGCAGATGACGCGGAGATAATAAATGCCAACCGCATCCCCATCAACTCCTACCCAGAAGAGTTTTTGGTGCATATGGGGATCAGTCGCAACTACTTCCAAGGCGCTGACGAGGTGCCAACTTTTCTGGATGAGGATAACCGGGGTGGGTGCTTGTCCTTCCTTTCCTTCGCATCTATAGTGTAAGCGCTCTCTTGTATTGTAACTTTATGTAACTCCGTTTTGTTTGTTGTTTGTTGTTTGTTGTTTGTTGCGCAAAAATGAATCTGTTCAGCGTAGTGAAGCAAGCAAAGCCCACACTGGTAACCGTGGGGGTGTGCCCTTTGAGAGATGGTGAGACACCAATTTTGGAGGCGACAGCAGGGCGCACCATGGAGTTTGTGCAGGAGGAGCCGACAAAAACCTCCCTTGTGGTTATAGAGGCAACCCCAGTGCGTAGTATCCCAACTGAGAGGGTGCAATCCCCAGAGCCTTCGCGCACAGATTCTTCAGAGGGTATGGGGATCCTGAAATCTGAAGGTGAGCAGGAGGAGGCAAGCCAGGGGTGAAGCGCAAGAAGGATTCTGGTGATGATGGCGTAGGCACATCCAAGAGAAGACGCCATATTATTACTATGGATGTGTCATCAGAGGAGGATGCGTCACCATCCATTACTGCGTAGGATATAGCTGAAACTCCTTCCCCCAAGTAAGTAATGAAACCTATGCCTCGGTTTTTTTATCCTTTGTTGATATAATAACCGTGAATCATTGTCATTTGTGTGCAGTGATGAAGCTGCAGGGGGTGATGCTGCGCATACTAGGAAATCGCCACCTAAGGTGAGTCTCCTTGAAATGGATGAGCCTTTGAAGGCATGCGAGGATGTGCCTACAGATCAGCTGATAGAGGAGTTTAGCTTGGCTGCTGCGCACCAGGCCACATTGGTTGCTCAGCTCAAGGCTAAGTATGCTGGTGAAGGGAGCAGCAGTGCGCAGAAAGATGAAGAAATTGCGTTACTGAAGGCGCAGTTGGCTAGTGCTCATGCTGCAGTAGAGTCGGCAAATGCGTATGCCAAGAAGCTCGCTGATGAGAAGATGTCGCTATTTGCCCAAGTCAGCCAAGAGAGTTCTGCCTTTGATCAGTACAAGTCCACTTGCCTATGGGGGTTGTAGTACATGGAGCAGTACAAGAGTAAACACTTCTCTCAATTGGATGAGTTTCGCAAGACTGTGGAGGATGCGCTGGAGAAGTAGGAGGGTAAGCTGCGCAAGCTCAGTATAGAGTATGATGAAGAGCTATACCCACACTTGGTATCCTCTATTGCTGAGTGCAGGTGGCTAATCAGCCATGGTCTTCGTCTTGCTGCTTTAAGCACTTTAGAGTCCTAAGAAGTTATAGAAGCATTTGGGAATGTTGTTCAATGCGCCTTGGCCCGTGGAAAGGCGGAAGCTGTAGAGGAGCTGCACGAGAGCCAAATGTTGACAGTGCCTATCGCGCAACTGTCAGGTTACAATGGTGATACCTATGCTGAGCTTGTCGATGACATGGAGAAGATGAGGCTATTAGAGCTTCCTCATATTGCTCAACTGGAGCGCGACCAAGACTACCCCATAGGTGTTATCATGGAGGGGTTGACCTTGGCAAGGCACACAGCAGAGGACGCTGAGGCACAACTTGATTACTTCCTAAAGCCTGATGTGACGCAGCTACAGGTACCTATCTTTGCACGTCCGCGTGACATCCTCAACCCTTTTGCCCTTGAGAAGGAGATCCCTCTAAAGGAATCATTGGAAGCCCATGCCATGTGACTTGCTAGGAAGAAGGGTGTAAAGGGGAAAGCCATCCTTTGTAGTCTAGGTGCAGCACATATTCCGAGGTCTGATGGAGTACCTGTTAGTGTGGCGACGGTGTCACCCAGGGATAGTGACCTGCTGAAGAGGCTAGAGGAAGCCGGGAGTGATATGCACCGGGTTGGCAGCTCAAAGCTTGAGCGTTCCCATAGTATGTAGGTTGTTTTGGTTTTGTTTTGTAGTAGATTAACATTTTTGTTGCACATGTGCATGTTAAATCTATGTTTTGTATAAACTCGTAGTCTATAATAAAATTGAAGTTGAAAGTGCAAATTGTACGCATATTTGTATTTTAATGTTTATACTTAGTTTCTTGTCTTTGCATAAAAGACATCCATGTTATCTCCAAGAATCAAACTATTATCCAAACGTACTTAAAAGAGATTACAGAATCTATAATCACTTATAATTGTGTATGAAGTCCATAACTTAACGTATATGCGAATAAAAAATTCACAAGTGTATGGGTTAACATGCAGCGTACTGCAAATACCATATCAAGGAGTCAAGAGTCTTGGCTCCAAATTTGTTAAACGCACACAATGTGCATTGTTGCGTATCCATCGTGGGATGCGCATTGAACTTACTCCAACGTCTTGAGAGTAAGGTGTTTAACAAGGATGCATGATCCGATTTTGATGGGTTTGCAACCCTCTTACTCAATGAGTTATTTAGTAGGTTTACTAATCCTTTACCATCGTGGGTTTTAATAAATGCATGCATGCCATGTAGGCAAAAAGATAAATCAACAATATTGAGACATAAATAAAATGTAAATAATAAAGTGAAATGTGTCGCGGAGTTAGCTAGAAACCGCGATATTTAATTAATTCTTGCAAGTTTTTGGAAAAAGAAAAAACATTTGCCTAAACAAAACAAAATGTAAATACACAGACATTTATTGAGCACTTACTAAAGTGCGGAGGTGTCTGTGCATGGGCCGTAGCCTTTCCTAAAGATAACATCTCTTGAGATTGCAAATATTCCATGTGCGTTGTAGTTCAAGGCCATCCATATCACGTAGCTTGTATGCGCCTTTTCATAGTGCTTCTGTGACCTCATAGTGCATCTTCTGCGTGGCTTGCATCATTAGCGTGATATACAAAGTCGCCTGGTCTGAATGAGGTGCTTCTGACTTTAGCATCATAGTATCCCTTCATTTTTTACTTAGCTCTTGCCTCACATATAGCTGCACGTTCGCGCCTTTCTTCCAATAGATCCAAGTCTATACGTCGCTCGTCGTCGTTGGTTGTGAAATTAACTTCCGCCGCACGAATAGTTGGCATCCCAATTTCAGCTGGTATTACAGCTTCTGTCCCATAGACAAGAGAGAAGGGGGTGTCTCCAGTGCTAACTTTGATTGTTGTGCGGTGCGCCCATAAGACGTGCGATAATTCATCCACCCATCTTCCATTTTTTTTTCGAGGCGTGCTTTAATTCCTTCGCCCAGGCTACGATTCGCGCGCTCAACCAAACCATTGGGTTGTGGGTGCTTAACTGACGCAAAGTGTTGTTTAATATTTAGTTGCGCGCACCAGTCTTTCAACAGGTTATCACAGAATTGTTTTCCGTTGTCTGAAATGATTTCCCCAAGCAATTCAAAGCGGCATACAATGTTCACCCAAGCAAATCGTTTTACTTGGTTGCCTGTGATTGTTGCCACTGCTTTTGCCTCAATCCACTTAGTGAAGTAATCTATAGCCACAATAAGAAATTTCAGTCCCCCTGCTGCAACAGGGAAGGGGCCCGTGATATCGATGCTCCACTTATAGAATGGCCATGGAGAAGTGATAGGTGTTAGCTCTTGTTGTGGTTGGCGCGAGATGGGTCTATGAACTTGGCAGTCGCTACATTTCTTTATCATATCCCGCGCATCGCGATGCATAATAGGCCAATAGTATCCTGACCGCAAGGCTCGTGCTACAACGGACCGTGGTCCTGAGTGCATACTGCATGAACCGGCATGGATCTCTCAGAGTACATAATCTGCCTAAAGAGGTCCAACGCACCGAAGCCATGGTTGTAGAAATGAATGTCGATATAGGATACCATCTCGAAGTTCAAACCTCTGCGCTGTGCGCCGTATCCGTCGAGCGGCCTTCTGCTCATGGGGTAATATACCCTTACTTATGAATTCGATGATAGGGGTCATCCATGTAGGATCCTGCTCTTCTATCACTGTGGATATCTCCATCTCCGAGATGGATTTGTTTTTCAGGGTCTCCACCAATACTTGTTTTGACAGGTGCGCAAAGCTTGTAGATGCGATTTTGCTTAGTGCATCCGCTTTTCTGTTTTCCCCTCTTGGAACTTGTTTAATGGTGAACCTGTCAAAACTCTGGATTAGGGACTTGGTCTTGTCGAGGTATTGGACCATGTTATCCTCTTTAGCCACATATTCGCCCAACACATGATTGGCTACTAATCGGGAGTCGACATTTGCTTCTAGGTTACGTACACCCATCTGATTTGCAATGCGTAATCCATCAACTAGGGCTTCATAATCTGCCTCATTGTTCGTGGCTGTGAATTCAAAACGCAGTGCGTAAGTGAATTACATTGCTTCTAGACCGGTGAGGATAAGGCTTGTGCCTGACCCGTCCACGCACGAAGATCCGTCCGTGAATAGGATCCATGGTTCTTGTAATTCTACCTCGCTTCTTGAAGGTGGAGCATCAGTGTCTGGTTACTCAATGATGAAGTCTGCTAATATCTGCCCCTTAACTGTAGTGCGTGGTCTATAAGAGATGTTATGCACGCTTAGCAACACACTCCATTTTTAATCGCCCCGATGCGTCGGGTTTGGAGATAACTTGCTTGATAGGTTGGTCCGTGATTATTGCTATTGGGTGTGCTTGAAAGTATCTGTGCAGTCTTTTAGCTGCGAATACTAACGCCAGGACCAACTTTTCAATTACAGTATAGTTAATCTATGTCTTCTTGAGTGCTTTGCTTACAAAATATACCGGTGTTTGTACGGAGTTCCTATCTGTCAATTGCACCGCGCTGACTGCTCCATGACTTGCAGAAAAGTACATAATCAAGTCTTCCCCTGGTCGGGGTGCGACTAGTGTGGTAAGCGCTGCTATATGTTGCTTAAGCTATTGAAAAGCTTCTTCCGCTTCCGCAGTCCAATGAAAGTCTCCCTTTTTTGTGCACTTCGTGAGTGTTTTAAAGAGAGGCAGTGACTTATCCGCTGATTTGGACAGGAATCTGTTCAACCCGGCTAGTTTTCTATTCAGGGACTGGACTTCTTTCAACGTGCGTGGTGAAGGGAGTTGGATGACAGCCTTTGTTTTTTCTGGGCATGGCTTAATGCCATCAGGCTCTATCAAGTATCCGAGGAACATGCCTTCTGTAGCACCAAAAGTGCATTTCTTAGGATTTAACTTCATGTTGATCTTTTCCAGCGTCCTAAGTGTTTCTTCAATGTCGCGTACCAACTCATCTTCGGTATGGCTCTTTATGACAAGGTCGTCAACATAGACTTCCAAGTTGCGGCCCACTTGCTTTTCAAATGCATTATCTACTAATTGCTGGTAAGTGGCGCCTGCATTTTTTAAGCCAAAAGGCATTTTTGTGTAACAATAGACACCCTGGCTTGTGCTGAAGGCTGTTTCTTCCTCGTCTTCTTTAGCCATTTGGATTTGATGGCACCCTTTGTATGCGTCTAGGAAGCATTTAAATGGGTATCCGCACAAAGATTCTATCTTCCAGTCTATCTCTAGTAGCGGGTAGCAGTCTTGTGGACATGCTTTGTTGAGATCAGTGAAATCCACGCACATCCTCCAGCTACCATCACTCTTTTTCACCATCACTGGATTGGAGAGCCAGTCATGTTAATAGACCTCTCGCATGATGCCTGCGTCCATAAGCTTGTCTACTTCCTCTAGAATGGCTTTTGCTCGCTCAGGAGCCTGGCCGCACTTTTTCTGCCGTATTGGGGAGTATCCTTGTAGGGTTTTCAACTTGTGTTCTGTAATCGATCGTGGCACGCCAGTCATGTGCTTTGGTTCCCATGCAAAGATATCTAGATTCCTTGGCAAGAGTGCGCACATAGCCGCTCTGCCTTTGTCAGACAGCGATCCCCCAATCGATACTTCTTGCTCCGGGTAATCAGGATGAATTGCGACCTTCAGGTTTGATACTTTAGCTGCGTGCTGTTCTGGAGTGCATGTCGTCTCACATGAAACTGTGTTACACTCTCTAGGTGGTACAGTGGTATTGTAGAGGGTGACAATGCCTCCTTCTACTGGGAATTTGAGCATCCCATGTGCTGTGAACGGTATCGCGCGCATGGCTGATATTCCTGGTCTTCCAATAATGCCATTGTATGGAGAAGGAGATCTGATCACCATAAAATTCATCCAGGCTGTCGTGGAGTGGTGCTTATCACCAACGACCACAAGTAATCGTATTTTCCCCATGGGCCATATCTTTTCTCTTGTAAAGCCAGTCAACGACGTCGTGGCCGGAATTAACTGACTTCGTATCTCAGGTCGTAACCTTTTGAAACAGTGTTCATACATTATGTCTGCGTATGCCCCTCCATCAACATACATGCGGTGGATATCGTGACCCCCCGTATTTATCTCGATGGTGAGTGGTTCCGCTACTGTGTTGTCCGCAGCCAGAGTGGGGAAAGAGATTTCGCTCCCATAAGAAAACTTTTGGCTGACCTTTTGCTTAGTCTTTCGCTGCTAGGATTATATCATGTAGATGGTGTCAGCCTTGTCTTTAGGCGTTTCTTTCTTGATCCCGCTCTTCTGTTTGTCTTTTCCATCCTTGATGTTCTTCACTAAATGATCCAATTTGCCTTCTTTCACTAATTTATTAATTAGTTGGCGCAATTGGACACACTCATTGGTGGTGTGGCCCTTTTGTCCATGATATTCACAGTATCCGTTGCCTAAGCGCTGATCCTCTAGGGTGCACATTGGTGGGGGTTTCGGGAAGTTCGCACCTTCCGTCACAAATATCTCCCGTAGAGTCTTCGTTAGTGGGGTGTATTTGTCATTATCTCGTCCGCTCCCCTGACTACGGTAGCTTTTGTTGCGGTTGCTACTCTGGTCATTGGATTGTCTCCTAGGCTGTTCTTGTGACCTATGATTTAAATAGCCTTTCTTGTTATCCGCAGCGGCTGCTTCCCCTTGGATAAAGGACCTCGTCCTCTTCATAAGTTCATCAAAGGTTTGGGGGACCTTATCATTTAACCTTCTGATAAGTTCTGGGTTATTGATTCCGTTCATAAACCCTGAGATCTTTAGTATTTTGGGGCATGCCTTGACGTGTATGCATTCGTCCTTATAGCGCTCCACATAAGCGCTTGTGGATTCCCCTTGGTGTTGTTTTACCCTAGCAAGTTCGACAGGGTTCTTGGCGCACTTCTTCCTTTGAGTAAAGTTCAAGCGAAACACCTTTTTCAACTCTTCAAACCAATCTATGCTTCTTCATGGCAGCTTACTAAACCAGGTTCGCGCATTCCTCACCAATGTAGAATTAAACATGTGGCACCACACGGGTTGTGGCCAATTTTCGATGGTGGTGGCTGATTCAAAATTTTTAGGTGGTCTTTAGGATCACCTCTCCCATCATAAGTTTTAACATTAGCGGGCATGCGCCTTCTCTTATCTTCTGAAAAATCGTTGATGCGCTGAGTGAATGCGTCAATCTTTTGGCGGTGCCAGGGGCGGGACATATCTTCGTCATCCTCATCGCGATATCTTCTCTTGGACTTCCAGTGTCCTGTTTCTTTGTCCCCGTTGTCCGAGGAGTCACTTGAGGATGAGCTTACCCTTTTTCGGCGCTTGCGCCGACTTTCCTCGGAATCCGAGCTTGAAGGGCTTTCGCTTGGGGAGCGCTGTCGCCCAAGTCTATCATGAAATCTTTGACTCCTAAACCTTGGAGGGCTTTCGCTTGGTGAGCGCTGTCGCCCAAGTCTATCATGAACCCTGCGACTACCAAGCCTAGCGTGGACATTGGTATGCCTTCCATCGTCTTCGTGCTCCTTCAGTTATTGCAAGTCAGCTGCTTCATCATCCACAACTTTATTTCCGACCCTAGTGAACACTGGGAGTCGGCGGCTATCCTTCTCGCGCCTCTCTTTTTAGTGGTGCGGTGGGGATGCTTCATACTCAGGGCCGAAGTTGAGCCGGGCTTGCAGGCTCTGACTTGACCTCCTCTTTTCTTCCTCTTGCATAAGGGCAGCCAAGGTTTCTTAGTTCTGAGATACGAAATCTATTGGCGCTAACTCAGGCGCGACTCCTTCTAGCGCGAGGATATCTGTTTCCATATCACGACCCTTGTCTCGATTAGGCACTCGTGGCGGCTCAGTAGGGTCTGTTTCTGGCACCGTTTGGTGGGGGGTGGTGAAAGGAGTACGCTATAGATCTTTCGCACTAGTGGTTGTTGTAGCGGCCTGGGTAGTCCCTGTGGGCAGTTCTACTATCAGAAAGATCAGATCTAAGCCTGATCCTTGGTGCCTGGGCGCACTGGTTGTTCCAGAGGCCTGCTTAGAGGTTGAATCACTTTGCTGCTTCTTCCCCTGTAGGTCACCATATGTTTTCTTCACCTGCGGAGTCCGCTGGTTTATGTTTCCATGCTTCGTCATTCTAGTTCTTACTGTGTGTTCCCACGGATGGCGCCACTTGTTGATACAAAGTTGGGTGTTCCTTATTTGGACTCCTGTTCTCGTACCAATTGGATCTTAATGCTTGAGACCTGTGCACTAAGAAAGCAAACAACACCGTTAGGCTTATCGTGGGATTGTCTCCCACGATTATCCTCCAGCGTGAGAGTAAGTAATCGGTTTTAGGGTTATAGTGAAGAGTTAGGGTTATTAGAATATACCTTAATGAGGGCCGATATGCCCTTTATATACACACGGAATCCTTATTGGTTTCGTGTTCCTTACTCTTTGGCGTATCCCTATTAATGCGGTCTCGTGATCCTTATCCCATAAATAAGAGATCACATATCAAGACCATAAATAATAAGTATGAATTTGGGCCTTTGTAAGCCCAAATCTTGATCATGATTGCCCATGCGTGATGGGCTTAGATATTAGTAGTGTCCATTGGTCGGGTTCATGAACCGAGTGCGGACTATACGTCATCAAGGGGTTTTCTCCGAATTGATGATTTTTACGTGGTTCCATGCGTGTTATATGGATATTAAATGCTTGCTAAAAAATCCATGCTTTATCTCTACCGAAATCAACCAGATGTATTTGTTTTCAATTTTAATATTGTTCTTCAAATTGGATTCAATTAATGTTTAGTTGTAATTCTTTGAAAATTGTTGTTATTTAGATCCATTTTGATTGTTTTGAATTGTTTGTTCATATTTGTTTTGGAGCGATTGTGTTTTCTTTATTAGTTTCGAATTGTTTCGTTGTAATCAAGTAAAGTAATCAATTCCTGGTGATCTTGACAATGGCTATTGAAATTGATGATTTAGAGGTGGTTTGTGAGTAGGATTATTCAATGATGTAATGCATGTTGGTTCTTCATGCATGGTGATGTCTTAAATAACCTAATGAGCTTGGTTAAGTTTATGTTTTTCTCCACGGTATGATCTTAGCTATCTGTTTTTACGTTATTTTTAATTGTTTTGTGTTATGTAACAACATTATAACCATAATTGATAATTCGTTATATGTTCTGATGATTTTTGTAGTTTGTAAATTATTGAATCCAACATCATCAGGTTTCACTTGGTAAGTGTTCTTATTTCTTCCTATTCTATAATCATGTGATACTGGGATGCGATGAAAGTTTATGGAGATCGAATTTGCCAATTTAGATGTTCGAATGTTTTCGTATGGATAATAGTAAATATGAAAATATTGGTTTTGGCTACATATGGAAACATGATGTTTTTCTTTGTTTAGTTGGCTATGTATTTAACCAAGGTACCACTTTCCACTTCATGTAGATCGAAGGAAATATCAAAGCTATGGTGTGTGGGAGGAATTATTCATTGAAGGGTTAGAAAAAGGTATTATAATCTATTGATTTTAATTGTATCTTTAACTTGAAGTAAAGAATTTGAGGGTTTTATATATATATATATATATATATATGTATACATATATATAAATGTATACATATATATATGTATATATATATGTATATATATATATATATATATATATATGTATATATATATATATATATATATATGTGTGTGAGTGTATATATATATATATATATATATAAATGTACACATATATATATGTATATATATATATATATATATATATACACACACACACACACACACATATAT